>CAUYSK010079238.1:0-13505 GCA_963575035.1 Avahi laniger | reverse complement strand
CCAAAAGAGCAAAAGATGTGCTATAATAGAGATATCTGCACCCGAATGTTTATGGCAGCACAATTCACTATTGCAAGGATGTGGAAACAACCCAAGTGCCCACCAATCCATGAGTGGATTATTAAAATTTGGTATACGTATACAATGGAATATTAATCAATTATAAGAAATGACAGTGATCTAGCACCTCTTATATTTTTCTGGATAGAGCTTGAGCCCTTATCCGAAGTGAGGTATCACAAGACTGAGAGAATAGGCTCCACATGTACTTGCCATCAAATTGGCAATGACTGATCAACACTATGTGCTCACACGGTAGCAACATTCTTCAGGGATTGGGGTGGGAGGAACTCACAAGTAATGCCTCTAATCTTCACTTGGGTGAGGCAAAGTCATAAAATGTAACCAAAATATTTTTACCCTCATAATGTCCAGAAATAAAAAATAAAACAACAACAAAAAAACCCTGATCATCCTAATCAAATTTAAATTGATTTTTATGTGGTTATTTGATTGAAAACTAAGTCTGAAATTCCTTTGAATGCACTTTTGATAACATTTTATCTTTAATACTTAACAGATTGCCTTGTACTGTAGAGAGATTCAGAGAATATTTATTGAATGAATTGTAGAATAACAACTCTAATAATAACACTCATTGTATGTTTAATATGTTGGGCATTGTTGTATATTTGTGTATATGTAAACAAATATTCACACAGATACATAAACTCATTCCTTATAGGAAACTTATGAGGCAGCATTGTGAAACAGCTCTTTATGGGTGTCTCATGTTTCTGCTTGTCTTGCAAGTGCGCAACTGTCCTTTGTTCTGAACGGAGATGATGTCTTCCTCCAGAGCAAGGAATAGGCATGCTTACAGTCCAATATAATAAAGATAAGGTCTCCCTCCAGAGCTAAAATGGCAGGTGTGCTTATGGCCCATTATAAAAGATTTAGGTTACCTAAAATCATCATTTCTCTCCTGTAATATAACCCTCTGTGTATAAGTGCCATCTGGAAAACTTTGCATAGCTCTATGGGAACCAGGGCTCTGGGAATAAACAAAATTGTTGATAGTCCACCGTTGTTGTCATGAGTGATGACCCATTCTTAGCCTTTGATCCAAAAAGGTCTTGTCTTTTACCAAGATCCAGGAAACTGACAGGATAACCGGTTAGCTTGTAAGTAGAGTAAAATCTCAAAACTTTTATGGTTTTGACAGTGGATATTATTATTATTATGTCTACTTGACAGAAAAGACATATGAAGTACAGAGAAGTAAAGAGTATATTTACTTTGTATTATTTTAACTTCTCTACGCATAATCAAAATGGCTAGAACTTTTGAATTGCTTATTTTAGTTAACCCCAAGACAGAGATATATGTTGAATATGCTATACTAAGCTAACAATTTGCTTTGATAACCACATATATTAGCATTCTACTGCCCACAGTGTTAAGATTAACATATCAAATTTTTGTTCAATTAAATAAAAGTTGTTTATTAAAATATTATTTACAAAAATTATATATTATTGGTCTTCATTGGGGATGTTGATTCAAATACTTAACTCAGAAATTCACATTTTCAGAAATTTTGAGTAAATGTCATATTTTAACATATTTCTAATTAATCAATTGGATTAATAGTCACATAATTTATTAATATATTAATATTTCTCAGATAGTTTCCATCTGAAATCCTATTATGAATTGAGTACTAAGTAAATTATATTTCAACCATGTAATGGGGAGATATAGTGCTATCAATATAATGTTTATAAAATATTTCATAATTTCTATTATAATTTGAAAGAAAATGATCTGCATGTGAAATTGTAGGTATAGACTGATTTCAAGCCATACAAAAATCAACAGATAAATGACTGAAACAAAATAACCACGTGGATTTTACCTGTGATTATGTCTACTCAGTAGAACTTTAAGTATTAACAATATTCTTACTGAATTTTTTTCTATTTTATTTATAATAATTATGTGATACTTTTATATGGAGAAGATAAAATTATATAAGGGATTGTGCAGATATAACTGGCTAGTTATTTTTATTTTTGCAGATAACTTAAATAATGCTCCAAAGTACCTACTGAAGATGCAATTTGAACTAAACGCCTATAAAAAATCAAACTAACAAATCAATTTTCAAACATTCTCCTTCTCTTTGTCCTATGTATATGTAATTATGAACATTAGAGTAATTTATATGCCATCCTAATATTCCCTTACATTAAATTGTGCTCAGTGAATTATTTTAATAGTTTATAATGTGTCATCCTTTTCAGTATCTCCATTGAATGCTCTCTTATAGCACTTCTTTCAAATTGGCATGTATACTAGGGCAGGTGAGAAAAGGTTACTAGTCAAAGCTGCTGCAAATCTCTATCAAGTTAAGAATAAATTCAATCAATGTTTAGTGAAAGAATGCTGAGAATTTTCTGAGAAAAGCATTTAATGAAATTATGCTTTCTAAACCCCTGTGTGTATATTTAATTTAAGGGTACAAGGAAATACCATCAGGGATATTTGTTTAGGTTCTAGTTACTGGTTGTTTAGCAGTTTATTGTTGTTTTGGCATATTGTTTGGTCTTTTTCACAAATGAATCCAAAAACCGAAGTAGGAAAATAAACATGGGTATAACGTTGCACCCTGGGGGTACTAATTTCATCTAAAGTATGCATACTTCATACCATTTTAGAAGCGTATTAGATTTGTGAGTCCTGGAGCAGTCATTTCATGTCCCACAAGAGTAAGGTCTTGGCATTTTGTAACAAAAGTGATGGCAAAAACTGCCAGAGGGCTACCAAATTACCTACTTTGTATATATTTACAACTGCTTAGCTACATAGCTAAATGAACATGTCCTAGCCCAGTGGCATATTATAGCCTCACAGGAAACACTTGGATCAGCAGGTAACTTCCGGCATTGACAATGGACACCACTGAAGTTACAATTCAGGTGGTCAGAATATAATTTTTGGTTTTTTTGAAACAGGATCTCACTGTGTTGGCCAGGCTAGAGTGCAGTAGCTCATCATAGCTCACTGCAACCTCAAACTCCTGGGCTCAAGCGATCCTCCCACTTTGGCCTCGCAAAATGCCAGGATTATAGGCGTGAGCCACTGTGCCCAGCAAGAATATAAAATTTTAGTCAATCTTGGCAAATCTGACACTACGAGATTAAAAAAGGCAGCTGTCTGCTTGTATGTTCTAACTTGCATTTCATGTCTGGGTCCTTGAAGTTACCATTAAATAAAGCAGAAAAAAAATACCTTTCATTGCCCTTAAATTCAATGCCAATTCTGGCACATAATAAACACTAAATTAGTGCTATTTGAAACATTGAATAAATATATGGATAAATGCTAAATGGTGTATGTAACTCCACTGTCTCTTGAGATGCCCAGCTAAAATACAGGAGAGTTTACATATATATATATATATATATATATACACACACACACACACACACACACACACACATATATATACACATATATATACACACACACACACACACACACAGACATATATATATATAAAACTTCCATGATTATTTTATCATTCTATCATCAGTAAAATACTAAAGGATTAAAATTTGGTGAGTAAAAATCAATTTTGGGAATCCAAAAGACAGCTTATGTTAACTGCATACCTGACTAGGGAAACACATTTAAATGTTACAAAAGAAGATTGAACACATTACAAAAAAATTCTACAGGACCAATAGTGACATTGAGTCCAATCATAAAAAAATTAAAGACGTTTGCAAAGCAATATTAGTGTTTCTATTCTCTTTGATATCCTGCTTAGTCATTCCCCTTAGATAGTTATATTTGTACATTTTAGGATTTTATATCAAAATGAAAAATAATACAAACTTCACCCTCTTAAGACGGCAAACTGAGGCACAATAAAATTTTAGAATTTATTTGAACAAACAGCAATTCATAGGGCAGCTCCAAACCTGAAATGGTTCTGGGGCTAGACTGAAGAAGCACTTAGGATGCCTTTTATAGAGTGAACACAGAAGTAATACGAAGAAAATATTTGATTGTTTACAAAGTTGCCTTATTTGATCTATCCTGATGAAAAGTCTCTAGTTATATAAGTTTCTTGACTTCTGCTGATTGGTTGAACTTAAGTTCTCTTTTTCTTTATTATAGCCATTTACAAGGAATAGTTCAAGTTAAATTTTACTTATATTCACAAATCTAGCAAGATTAAGTTCACTTAGGCTTAACTGGCTTTGTCTGCTCAAAGATTCTTCAGGTCTGGTCTCCATTTTAATATAGTTTTAACAACCCTTATGTAGAGCTAAATAAGTACCAGATTCTATTCTGAGCACTTTAATTACAAATACATGTTTAATTTTCACATCAATTCTATGATTTATTCCTGTTTTACAAATAAGAAAACTAAAAGACTGAGACACAAACACAAACTTAGCAACTTGTTCAAATTAAGGCACCAAAACACTCAGTTACTTGTCAAAATCCTGGTGAAACCAGCATCGAGCCTACACATTCTAGTCTGGGAAAAACATTCCTGACCACTTTGTTCTATTGTTGCATTCTATTTTATCTTATTGCCTAATTAAGAACATTGATGACATCAAATTCTTCTCTGTGTAACATAGCGTGTTTGAATAATGTCTGCTCATCTGTAGAAATTTTTACTAAGTTACATTTCAGGGAATTATTTGAATGCTGAATAAATGAAACATTCAGATTATCTGGAGTTAGATATATTGGATGGCTACAATCAAACTGTCTTTTACTTTTGAATTCAAAAGCCTCTTAAATCTGTAGACTTCATAACTTTTGATTTTTTTAAACTTACTATACTTTTTCTTAAAAAAAATCAAGAGCTATTTGCTATCCTGCATTTCATGAAACTAGTTGTTTTTCTTGTTCAAATTGTTAGATTTCAAGATATCTACTTGGAGAATAAAGCAGCTGTTGCTTTGACTAACAATCTTTCAGTTCAATTTCTACCTATAGAAAATTACCCATGAGATTAAAAAAAGTTCTCCCTAACATCTTGGTGTGGTGAATTGGAATATATTTAACAGACTAACTTTTTTAGCATTTCCATAACCCAAAGGTCGAAAAAGGAACAGAAGAACTAAAAGATTTTTAACATTCAGGTAACCATTCTTTTCCATCTCTGATTTTTACCTATGTCTTTTACATTTTATGATATGCTACCATTTTGAAAAGACAAACGAAGTAGAAGTGAAAATTGAGATCATGAGGAAAAAGACATCTTATAAGAAACTGACCAAAGAATGCGTGACTTAGTGTTCAGACTATGCTGTGGCAGAATTGTGAATAAATCTTAATTTTTAGTGTCTTCTAGATGAAAGGCAATGTTGGAGAAAATAAAGAAGTTACTTGTCTCTAAAAAGGATTGGTTAATTATAAGAGATAATGAATTTACAAAACACATCTTAAGGAAACTGTACAGTTCAGTACAAACAGTAGCCTAGCTCCATAAAGTTCTGCAATTCCGCAAGTCATTGAAGTTGATTCAGAAAAAGCTAAGGAAGGCCCGGGCAGGGAGGAGAGAAGGAAAGGAAGAGGAGGGAGGGATGAAGGGGCGGAGGGGGAAGGGAGGGAGGAGAACCGCTATAGTCTTGGATAAACAAAGGCAATAAAGACTTCAGTGTTTAGAAAATGGTGAAGTAATCATGAATTCGTTGCTATTTCCCACACAGAAATTCTAGAAAGAAAAGCAGTTTATACTTGTGTGTGTGTATGTGAGTGTGGGTAGGCTGAGAAATATAAACAGAAAAAAAATGTGTATTAACTTTCCAAATATTCCCAGTGTTTTCCATAATATAATTACTAGCAAAATTATAGATATTCACTGAGTACAATTATATAACAGTAAATTTTGCACCGAAATAATTTAAATTCGATCAGTACACGCACACACATACACATGCAAATGCATATACACAAAGATACATGCATGCATATATACATGCATAAACACCTAGAAAATTTTAACTCTGCAATGTTACCTAATGATTAAGAATATCTTCTTCTAGGATTTTTTTCCTCATTAGCACAAGTTATTTGAGCAGCCTACTTAAATTGGAGAAACTTCACAATTATATATGCTAACACTTTTTTCAGGATTAATTAGTAGCTTTAATATATAGTAAGCATATTTTAGGAGATTGCCGTAGAGGAACATTATCCCAATTAAGAAGTGTTTAAAATAGAAATGTGTTCTTCATATATATTTTAATCTGTTTTGGTCACTGTGCTATGATTCTACAACTCTTCTGGAAGGATCTTTTAAGGATTCTTCCACAGGAAAGGAGTTAGAGCGGGAAGGGAGAAGTCATCATATATAAGATTATCTCTAAGAAGCGAACCACTGGAGGGAGACAAGAAAAGAGGAGGAAAAAGCTGTCAGACAAACTTTTACTTTGGAAGCGTTGTTTGGCTTCTTGAAATGTACAGTGTTTGGATTTCTGTCTGTAAATTGTATATGAAGCAGCACATTAAAAGTGGTGGTTTCAGCTTATGTTCTAAAACATGCACACCCCAAATCCCAATGTTTCTGGTTACCATGTCCCTTAATATCTAAATTAAATAAATAAAGTCCCCAATCTGTTGCATGGGGATTCACCCTTCAGAACATTTCTAAGAATCCCTAGAGAGTGCTTACATGTCTCAGTTATTATTTGTTGTGTCTTTTCCTGAATTTTTGTTTGAAACCACTCTTCGTCATTTTTGGACATCTCCTTTATTTCCAACCATGCCATTGTGGTTTCTTTGTCCATGTTTTACCAGTGAAAATGGACAGTTTTTTTCCCCTTATTGCCTAACACAGTTTAAATTAGTTAAAGTACTTGAAGATGCATAGGTGATTTACAACTTGCAAAAGAATGTTATAAAATTAAATGGCATTTAAAGTTACTTGGCCATTTCCAGTGTCAGGACTCTCTGTCTGATCCAAGCTCTCTGCTTGTCTCTTTCTCCTTAGCATGTTGCCTGCTACCATGGTCTTATAGCAGCGTCTTAGATCTAATTGCCAGGGCTTTGATACTCCTGAAATGTTCAATGTATTTTCTCCTCTTTGCTCAACCTACACAAGTATCTGAATGTTAAAATAATCTCACTCAGAAACATATTCATTCCTTCCTCATGAGGTAACCTCTATTTGTTTAAACAAAAGCTCTTAATAATCAGTATCTATATTTGGGAGGTTTTACTAGTTCTGAACAAGTGATTGAGAATCATCAGTAGATTGTTTTCATATGTGCATTAATTAAAGAACTATTCTGAATACTTTCTAGAAACAAAAAAAGCCCATTGTTAATTGCAGAAATTGTTACCAAATTGTTAATATAATATCAACAACATTAATTTTCTTGCTAAAATATAATTTGGGGTATAGGTAAGTGAAATACCTCTCACAATAATTATAATTCAAGTAGAACAATTAACTTTAGTCTTCTGGTTGAAGTCATGGAGTCATTATTTAAGGTTTCAGTTCTATTAAACTAATGTTAATTGCATTTCTGCAATTTGCCAAGAATTGCTAGACACCAAAGAAATATTCAATTATTGTCCCTGAGAAATTTATCGCAAGACTTGATGGATGTACAGCTGACACACATACCTCGGCTAATCACACAAATGAAGACTGGTACACGGGCTACTCAAAATGCAAAGATGAAGCCCACGGCCCTTCAGAATATTTTCCTCTTCCTTGCTTTTAAAAGGTGTCAGAAGTCTGCTTTCTAAACTCTTTAAAACTTTTTGTCTATTATTTTTACTTTATTTTAACTTTTCCTCCCCTGTCATTTATTCCGAGCACTCATTGTATATACTTACATCTAAGAGAGAGGTTTTCGATAGTCGAGTGCATCAGGATTCCTTGGGGGAGTCCAGTTAACATTAAGTGGTCAAGTTCTATCTGAAACCTAATGACCCTCAATTTAAGAGGATTTAACAATTTCCTGCAGTGATAAGAAAGCACACCAAGTTACATAAACCACCTACGTAAGGACACACTCTAACGTTTTTAAAAAGTAATTTCATTACCTGGCTCACATGTTCCCTTGTTTCCTGGTTTCCTTCCACGCCCATCCACTCTGAAAGTCCTTATTGATGGGCAGGCTTTAATCCTTATTTCTCAACCATCTCAATGACGTGACTGTCCTCATTTTATAGCATTCTCTAATTTGGGCACTTCTATCTTGCACTTTTTTATTATTCACAACTGTTCTGTTGTGATAATCCCTGCGCAGTGACAGCTATTTTCTCTCTCATCCTAAGAGTCAATGTGGTTCCTCTCAAGTCCATTCCAGAAGATTCCTGTTTCCTTTACTTTACTGCTTACCTTCCATGTTATAAAAATTCTTTCCAATAAAACCTTCTCTTTTCTGCCAGAAAATACAAAATTAGGCAATCAGTCCTTTTAAAGTTTAATTATAAAATTTCAACTTCCTCCTCACTACTTTCCAGTGATGATTTTTATCCACCTCTCACTAACTCGAAAATATATTTTCCATGAGGGCAATCCTTGACATTCCTTTGAGCTTTAAGCTTTTTGTTTTCTTTCTTGTATCTGTCCTGTCCAAGCGTTGTTCTTTGAATTGGTTCCTACACAGTGACGACAAATTTGTTCAGTTATTTTCTATGAACTTCTCACACCATCACTCTCACTACCACTCATTAGTAGTCTGTCTTTCGCCCTGTATCATTCCTTCATTTCACTGTCATATTTTTCAAAGGGAAACCTATATTTTTTTGACAGCACAACCCCACTGCAGACGTAATTCTGAACCTGTTGCACTGTGGTTTCTTTATTCTTTTACCTCATTATAAGCTATTCTCTCAAGTTTTCAAAGATCAGTAACGTCCAAATCCCTTTCACATCTTTAACTTGCCCACCCGCTCTGTTCAATTTACTCCAGTGATTATATCTCACTTTCCTCTTAAAGTTTCTCATTGAAACTTTAGTTCGATTGACAATGAATATTGCCATTTGACTGTCCCTTTATCTTTCTTTTTGTATTACTGTTTCTAAATGTTTTCTACCTGTTTATGTCTATAAAACAACCTAAAAATGAATCTGTCATTTCCAAAACCAAATTATATTTAGACCTGAATTGAAACCTCAGAATCACTTTGACACATCTTCTTCTTTGCTAGGAAATGCTAATTCACCGCTCACAGAATTTTTGCCAGACGTATCTTTATTTGGATTTCCTTTGCAATAGCCTGAGCATTGGTGTTCGTTACTGAAATTTATAGCAGGTCTCCTAACTTGCTTCTCTGACTGCTTGTCTGGTTGACTCTGTCATACTTACTCACAGCTGTAGCATATCCCAGTCCAAGTTCCCCTGTGTCCTGCACACGCGTTCTTTCTAGGGAGCACTTAGTGCAATTGTTACAATCATTTACATCTCTCTCCCTTCTAACCTGATCTCTCTGATGTTAGAACCATAATTTTTGTGTGTTTCTCTCAATGCTTAGCTCATGCAAGAACCTATAATTTTGTTGTTGCTGCTGAATGAAGAATTAGCCAGTCAACTTCTGGATTCAAAGACTTTACAAAAATTTAGAAATATATTGTTTTCTTGCTTTAAAACCTATATGATACAAACTAATGCCCTAGAGATAAAATTGAGGATTAAGGCCATCTACAATCTGCAATTCTTAATTTTCTCATTATTTTTGTCTATTCCTTTATTTCAGACCAAGTCAAATTCATGGTTGATATGAACATTTTTCTTACTTTTTTTTTTCTGTAAGTCTTGTGCTTGCAACTTTCTCACTGTATGCATGACCTTTCTTCTCTTTTAAGTTCAGATACTACTTTCATTCTCATGCCATTCCTAATCACCCCTTTGGCAAAGAAATTCTTTTCATACTCAGAGACCATAAGACTTCTATCTTTCATCTGCACTTACAACACATGATCTTATATTTTCATTATTCATGTACTTTTCTTGTCTCATGTCATAGGTTGAAAGTGCCCAGTGAATTAATGAATGAAGGTATTTAAAGTGAAATCAATGAAAATGAAGCTGCAATGGTTGAGGAAAGGAGCAAATGAACAAAGTCATAGAAAATAGGTGACTTATTTTGAAACGATTGTCATTAAAGGTCTAAAAGCAGTTCTAGAACAAAAAGTGTGACATATTAAGATCATTATATAGGCAATGCCAAGCAAAATATGTTATTCTGGTAAGCATATTAAGACTGACATTCCAAAGTATGATGTAAATATGACAGAAATAACACTGTGTTAAAAACCCCAAAACAAAGGTATAATGGGATAATCATAGTGCTGTCTATTATTTAGGTGTTGGAAACATGAAAAAAACAAAAACAAAAACAAAAAAACTTCTGTAACTTTCTCACCTACTTCACTTTTGTGGATAGAGGGATAGCATGTCCCACTTCTGACTCATAAGTGAAAGGACTCTCCTTTACAGAGGTGATAAGCAATATAGATATTCCCTTTCTTGCTTCTGCAGAAAGCACATTTGCATGTCAGTGCTTTGGCACTAAGATGAATTGGCATTTTCCCCGTTTGTTTGTCATGCTTACATGTTTGTTACAAACCACTTTAGCAATCTTGATATGACATGATATCAAAGTCTTGCTCAATATCTTATTTGATTCCAAGCCTTACAGAAACTCATTACTATACTTGGCTACAACACTATCACAATGAAAGAAAATATTATTCATCTTTTATCTTCCTGGTCTATTGTTCTTTCTTACTTTATCATTTATTAAGATTGTCATAAACAAAAAGTGCTCTGAATAGCTAACGAGTACTTGTTACTGCTGTTAAATTTTCTCAAAAATATTTCTAAAATGTTTCCAATTTATTTGAACTCTCTGAGATCACGATTTTTTTTTTACTCATTTGTTTTTCTGTCATGTTCATTAGCTATATGTCGATATGTCGTTGTGAAAAAAAGCCATGGCATCCTCACTGCAATCTAGGGAAATTAGGAAATTTATTTTCATTGGAACATCAAAAAGAAACAATTTTGCCATCTATGATCACCTTAGACTAATCTGTGTTGCTATGGCACAGAAGATTTGGAGCAAAAACTAAAAACAGTTGCTAGTTCATTTCTCCTAATACTATTGAAATGCTTGTCAACAGGAAATGCAGAGCCTTGATTAGACTAGTGTTACTGTATTCCCATAACATAACTTCTCCGAACTACATTTTCCTCATCTGTAAAAAATGAAGCTAAAAATACCTACACATGAGGATTTTTTGAAGACTAAATGACGTAGGATATACGTCCAGCCTATAAAAGGGACTCAAGAATGTTTGTTTCTCTTCTCTCTTTTTTAATATTTACCTGTGTATATGTGAATAAAGCTCAATTTAGAAACAACCAAAATTGTTTTTAAAGACCATTATTGATTTAAAATTTGAGATTTCTGGTCCAACATCGTAGTGTAGAGACAAACTGGCTTTCTTTCCCTCCCCACACACAAAAAAACAAATATATAGTGCCATAATGTTCACCAGAAACAACCCAGAGTTCAAGCATGAGGGTGAGACTGTTCCCAGTGTGACAGAGAAGTTGAAAAACTCTTGAGTAGATGATAGGAGAACCGGACTTCCATGTCTACAATGACCCTCCTCCTATTTTGCCAGGCATCAACCATACGTAAAGTCTCCCATAAACTCATGGTTTCTACAACTGGAAAAAGTAAAATTGAGGTGTTCAACCAGCTTCCCCACTTTCTAGGAATTCCTGGCAGGAGATCTATCCTTGCCTTAACCCATGGGTAGCATCATGACTGTCTAAAGAGATATATCCCTAGGGAAAAGCAGAGACAAGGCGGGGAGGTAGGGCTACCATCTCCAACCTGGAAACTCTATTCTGAATCTCAGCCAAAGAAGAAGCCAAATAGAGATGCTGCAGGAGGTACATTCCCAAGTTCTACGGGCACAAACCCTGTGCTAGCCTTACCATATTGGTGGGAGAATTCCTTTAGGAACTCATACTTGAGAGAGGCAGTGCTCAGATCATTTACTAGAGATGAAGTCAAATCGATTTTAAGGAACAACTTATGGCTGAAAAGGAGGCAACAATCTAGCAGTGACGATTCACTAAGCAGATATATTCAATAAAAAACAAAAAAGGCTGGAAAAAGAAAATTAGAATAAATAATCCATCAGTGCAAAAGCAAAAACGTGTACATACAAGAAACAACAGCAAACAGGGAACCATGACCTCCCCAAAAGGATATAGTAAAATTTCAGTGATTAATGAGATGATGATTTGTAAATCCTTGGACTAAGAATTCAAAAATAGCAGTGATATCCAAGATAAGACAGAAATTTATCTGAGAAATTTAATAAAGAGATTGAAATAACAAAAAAAAAAAAAGAAAAAAGAAAAAAGAAAAAGTGAGAGAGAGACAAAATAAATCTTGGAATGAGAAGTATATTTGCTGAACTGAAAAACTCTTTAGAGTCTTTTGAAAGCAGAATGAACCAAGCAGAGGAAAGAATCAGTGAACTTGAAAAGTAACTATTTGAAAATATACAGTCAGAGGAGAAAACGAATAAAGAACAAAAGGAATGGACATTGCCTACAAGATATAAAAAATTACCTTGAAAGATCAAATCTAAAAATTATTGGTATCCAAGAGGGAGCTTAGCAAGAGCAAGGGGTAAAAGGCTTCTTAAAAGAAATAATAACAGAAAACTTTCAAAATCTTGAGAAAAATATAAATATCCAGAAAGTGGAAGGTCTTAGAACACCAAACAGATACAAGACCACCCCAAGGCATTTAATAATCAAACTCTCAAAGGTCTAGGACAAAGAAAAAATTCTAAAAGTAGTGAGAGATAAAAAGCAAATAGCACATGAAGGAGCTCTAATTCATCTGACAATAGACTTTTCAGTGAAAATCCTACAGGCTAGGATGGAGTGGAATGACATTTTCAATTTCTTTTTTTTCTTCAGCATATTATAAGAGTACAGATGTTTAGGTTACGTATGTTGCCCTTGCCCCCCCTCCCCGCTATGTCCGAGTTTCAAATATGTCCATCCTGCAGACGGTGTGCATTGCACTCTTTGTGTATGCATATACCTGTCCCCTCCTCCCTCCTCCCCCCTCTCTCCTCCCCCCTGCCCAACATCCAATAGATGTTAGTCTTATATGTGCATTTATGTGTTGATTAGCTAATACCAATTCAATGGTAAGTACACGTGGTGTTTGTATTTTCATTCTTGGGATACCTCACTTAGTAGAATGCGTTCCAACTCTATCCAGGAGTATACAAGAGGTGCTATATCATCATTGTTCCTTAAAGCTGAATAGTACTCCATGGTATACATATACCACAGTTTATTAATCCACTCATGTATTGATGGACACTTGAGTTGTTCACACATCTTTGCAATTGTGAATTGTGCTGCTATAAACATTCGGGTGCAGGTGTCTTTCTTATACAGTATCATTTG
>CAUYSK010079225.1:0-29633 GCA_963575035.1 Avahi laniger | reverse complement strand
ATTAACGGATCAACACATAAGTGCATATATAAGAATTGCATCTATTAGATATTGGGCAGGGGGGAGGGGGGAGGAGGGAGGAGGGGACGGGTATATGTGTACACAAAGAGTGCAATGTGCACCACGCAATGGGATGGACATGTTTGAAACCTGGACTGAGGGGGGGAGGGGGGGCAAGGGCAACACACGTAACCTAAACATCTGTACCCTCATATTATGCTGAAATAATAAAAAAAAAAAAGTCAATTACCAGTGGCCCCTGACTTTTTGCTATCACCTCTTTATTCTTTACAACTCTTTTAAAAAATAATACAAGGGATGCAAGTTTATTGTAAAAAACAAAAATAAGCATTAATAAAGGAGAAGCAATCCATAATATTACAATTCAGAAATAAGCAGTTAAAATGTTATAAATTCCAAATGTTTTTATGAGTGTCTAATTATATGTTTGATTTCTAAGTATTACCATTCTATGTATCACATTTTGTTAACAGCTTTTTTCACTTAAGAGTATGTGCTGAGATGAAAATGTATCAACGACTTAAGTGGATTGTGTAGCATAATGTTATTGGGTGCATAAGACAATGTACGGACATTCCATGATTCATTTTATCTGTTGCCTATTGTTGGGCAGAGACTGTGCGTTTTTTATTTACTTCTAATCTTGCATTAAAAAACTTCATTCCTAAATTTTTGCTACATCCTGGATTATTTGCTCAGAAAAAATTCCTTAAAATACAAACACTGTGTCAAAGAGGAGCCACAGTAAAAAAAAAACAAAACAGTATTTTAAAATCTAGTATCTGTTAATTGTAAAAAATGAACAAATGGAAATAATTAGAAAGAAAAATATTGAAAGCAATAATAGTAATTCTACCATATGCACATAACCATGTCTGGGTTTATTATTTTTTTCATATCTTTTCCATGCATATCTATTAAACTATATGTAAATGCATTTAATATAATGTTTTACACAATCTCTTTATATATTTTAGATATATATTTATGTATCTACCTACAAAAATATATTTTCAAGAGGCTTATTACATAGTGGATAATTGTACAAACTTGTTGAATTAATGAATAAGTGAATAAAAATAGAGTGATTTTGTACATGCTAGATTGTAACCCACTATTTTTACTTAAAAAATACCTTTAGCATCTATTCATATTAATAATTTTTGCCCACAACATTTCAATAATGATTTAGTAGAATTTATAATGTACAAATAAAACCATTCTGGAAATGATATAACCATACAATTAAGTAACACTATGCCAAAGATGAATTATTGGAAAATTTAGAGCTTGAACTGTATTTATTATAAAATAAATTAAAATAATTGAAATCAGTACTCCATACAAGAAGTCAGAGAATGCATAATAAAATAAACATATGAAAAAATAAGCAAGGAATTAATAGCAACATACAATTTAATAAATTGGAAAATCGACTAATTTAGAGTCTACACATAACAAGAGCTGGATCTTTGAAAAATAAAACAAAAGAATATAACCAAAAAAATGAATTAAAGAATTAGAAGAGCACAACCGTTGTAAGTTCTGATTTCTAATACAAAAACTAAAATTAAGCACAAATATACAACATTAGAGAGGGAGCTACCACCCAGATACAAATGGGATTACAAAATTATAAGAGACTATCACAGGGAAATCTATGCTGATGGATTTGATAATCGTGATGAAACATATAATTTTCAAGGAAATTACCATGAACTAAACTTTATTTATAAGGAAGAGGAAAATCTGAATAGACCAATGATCTTGCAAACTTGAAACACTCGTCATGGCACTAACTCTTTAACAATAATAATAATAATAAAGCCAAACACAGGCAGTTTCGCAGGTGCAGTGTTTCACCTGCTCAAAGAGCGAGTGCTTTCCCTGCTATCTAAACTATTGAAGGGAAGAGAAAAATAAGCATCATCATTTTATGAAGCTAGCACCAGCCTCTCGCAGAGGAGTCTGACAAAGATAACCCAAGAAGAAAATCACACACAGTTGAATTTATGAATGTAAACACACAAACTATAGATAAAATATTATTTGGATTCAAACACCAAATTAAAATGATAATGCATAATGACCAATATGTTTTACTGCATGATTTTGAAGAGGATTTTACATTGCAAAATGTGTTCGACACAGGCTATGCGTTATAATCGCCACTGTTTTGGGTTATTCTAAAATAACAAGATACTGAGAGATCCTAGATTCAACTGGAAACCTTTTTTTTTTATGCTATTGTCATAGAATCTTGAGATCCCACATGAAAAAGTAAAGATTGCTTGAGTGAGTTCCATGGTTTAAACATATCTCAATTTGGGTTAAAGTTATCAGTAGCACATGCATTTTAAGCTAACTTGATAATTCTCATCTTGTTTATCATATGAGCTGTGTTTTGAAAATGATAGAGGAAGAATATTAGTGGCAATTCACTGAGAGAGTTTTTGTTTTTCTTCAATAAGTTTTGTGAAAAACCATACTTGAGGGAAGTTTTGGTTCTTATAATGGGAAAGCTTTCTTAGACTAATCCTTCCTTCCACAGATAACAATGATATGCTCTGGACAAAATATCTTTTAAAAACCAATTATTTGAGGCTGGGCACAGTGGCTCACGCCTGTAATCCTAGCACTCTGGGAGGCCAAGGCAGGAGGATCATTTGATCTCAGGAGTTCAAGACCAGCCTGAGCAGGAGTGAGACCTCATCTCTATTAAAAATAGAAAAATTAGCCGGGCATGGTGGCACATGCCTGTAGCCCCAGCTACTCAGGAGACTGAGGCAGGGGGATCCCTTGAGCCCAGGAGTTTGAAGTTGCTGTGAGCTAGGCTGATGCCACAGCATTACAGTGCAGGTGACAGACCAAAACTCTGTCTCAAAATTAAATAAATAAATAAATAAATAGAACAAAAATCAACTGTTTAAAGACATTGGTGAGTGATAAAGCATGAAGAAGAAAAAACCTGCAGGGGATTGCACACCTTGAAATAAATGAACCCACCTCACTGGATGAGAACATTTTCACATGGCTTTTCCTCTGGGGGTACTTCCCAGTTCATGTGGTATTTCAGCCAGTATTATTAGCTTGTGGTGTCAAAAGATGAAATTTGGGGATAGGAGAGTGGCTCAAATTTAAGGAGGGGAATCCTAGAAAGGAGAGGGCCTCAGGAAAGTCCCCAAATCTGCTTATAGACACCCCTCTAAGCCTCGGCCAACCCTAAACTGCCTCTGTACAGGGGAGATTCTAAGGAGCCCAGAAGCAGCAATGGCTGGGAGGCTGAAGGAACCGAGCAGAAATTTTACCCACCGCCTGCCACGGGACAGCCAGTTTTCAGTGTGTAGCCTGTTAAGGGCTTATTAAACCACTCAGATTTTCCATTCTATCAAAGTGAAACTGAAAGTTTCCTTAAGTTCAAGGTGATTATATATTAGTTTATCTGCTAGAAAAATAATCAACATGTTATGGAGGCAGAATCAGAAATCACAATCTTTATTATATGTCCATAATAAATCCATAATGTCTAATATTGGTATAAATATGGAAAGATACAGGAAAATGTGGGTTCGTAATCAAGAAATAAAGCAGTCGACGTAAGTTGACCTTAAGATTGCTCAGGTGTTAGAATAGCAACAAAGAAAATAAAATACCTAGGAATACATTTAACTAAGAAGGGGAAAGACCTCTACAGGGAGAACTATGAAACACTGAGGAAGGAAATTGCAGAGGATGTAAACAGATGGAAAAACATACCATGCTCATGGATCAGCAGAATCAACATTGTTAAAATGTTTTTACTACCCAAAGTGATTTATATATTCAATGCAATCCCAATAATATACCAATGTCATTTATTGCAGATCTAGAAAAAATAATTCTATGCTTTGTATGGAACCAGAAAGGATCCCAAATAGCCAAAGCAACCTTAAGCAAAAAGAACCAATCAGGAGGCATCATTTTACCAGACTCGAAGCTATATTACAAGGCTATAGTAACTAAAACAGCATGGTTCTGGCATAAGAACAGACGAGACCAGTGGATCAGAAATGAGAATCCAGATATAAAACCATTCTCATATTGTCATCTGATCTTCAACAAAGCAGACAAAAACAAACACTGGGGAAAAGAATCCCTATTCAATAAATGGTGCTGGAAAAATTGTATAGCCACAGGTAGAAGACTGAAACAGGATCCTCACCTTTCACCTCTCACAAAAATCAACTCACGGTGGATAACAGACTTAAACCTAAGGCGTGAAACTGCAAGAATTCTAAAAGAAGTGGTTGTAAAAACTCTTACAGATATCGGACTAGGCAAAGAATTTATGAAGACCCCAAAGGCAATCACAGCAACAACAAAAATAAATAAATGGGACCTGATTAAATGAAAAGGCTTCTGCACAGCCAAGGAAACTATCAATAGAGTGAACAGACAACCTACAGAATGGGAGAAAATACTTGCATGCTACACATCTGATAAAGGGCTAATAATCAGAATCTACAAAGAACTCAAGGGAATCATCAAGAAATGATCAAACAACCCCATTAAAAAAGTTGTAAAAGACATGAACAGCAGCTTTTCAAAAGAAGATAGACTAATGGCCAATAAACATATGAAAAAATATTCAAAGTCTCTAATGATTAGGGAAATGCAAATTAAAACCACAATGAGATATGCCCTAACTCCAGTGAGAATGGCTTTTATCAAAAAGTTCCCAAACAACAGATGCTGGCATGGATGTGGAGAGACAGGAACACTCATACACTGCTGGTGGGATTGCAAACTAGTACAGCCTCTATGGAAAGTAGTATGGAGATACTTCAAAGAACTAAAAGTAGACCTGCCATTTGATCCATGAATCCCACTACTGGGTATTTACCCAAAGGAAAAAAAGACATTCTATAAAAAGACATCTATACTCTAATGTTCATAGCAGCACAATTCACAATTGCGAAGATGTGGAAACAACCCAAGTGCCCATCAATACATCAGTGGATTAATAGAATGTGGTATCTGTATATCATGGAGTTCTACTCAGCCACAAAAGAAATGGTGAACTGATACCTTTTGTAACAACCTGGATGGAACTGGAGACTATCCTCCTAAGTGAAGTATCACAATAATGGGAAAAAAAACATCAAAAAACAAAAAACCACATGTACTCACTATTAAATTAGAACTAAATGATCAACACTCATGTACACACATGGTAGTAAAATTCAATGGAAATAAAGCAGGTGAGGGGGAGAGAAGGTGATGGGTAAATTCATACCTAATGGGTACAATGCACACTATCTGGGTTATGGACACATTCATAACTTTGAATCAAACTGTACAAAAGTAATTCATGTAACCAAAAAGTTTATACCCCTGTAATATTCTGATATTTTTAAAAAATCACTCAGATGTTGGAATCAGCTGACCAAGGACCTTAAAGCAGCTATTTTAAATATGTTGAAGGATTTTGATTTATATCGAATTTAACATATCAACGTTGGAAGACAATACTGTATATTCCAATCCATAAACATAGTAAATCTTGCATTTTATTTAGGTGTAAGCTCACGGTTTTCAGTAGAGACATATAGAAACATATTATGTATACATACAAGCAACATACACACACACGTGTGTGTATAAATTCCCAAGCTCTGTCCACTGAAAGGGCCTAGAAGCTATGACAGGTAAGAAGCAATAGGCATACCCAGCACTGAACCTTGATTTCTAAATATCATTTGCTATGGTAAGTTACCAGGAACAGTTGAAGAAAAGGCTAATTCCAGAATTGAGCAAAGAAATTACATAATAAGCCTGAAACGTCGACTTGTGAAAAAAAAGTAAGGAAATGCTGCTCAAAGTATCAAAAGCATGTACAGACTAGCTTGAAGGAGTCCCAACTTCCCAAATCTGGTAATTTCAGCATCAAAACAAATAAATATAGCAATGTATTTTAATTCATTCAGTTAAATAAGAGTCCACGAGTCCATGGATTTCGATATTCAGATATTTAGCTAGCTAGATATTTAGCTCTAGATAGATATATATTTAGCTAGCTAGCTAGCTGGATAAATGGAGAACTCTCTATAGTGAAAACAATGAAAGAAACAGTTGTCTCTGCAGAGAAGACTCCGGAGAGAGGCACAGGGGAACTTTCTGGGCTGATGGAATATCTGTGACTTGGATGTAGAACGGGAACTAATAAATAGAGAAAGAAGGATGAATTCAGAACATTATCAATGTTGCAAAGTGTAACTGATGAAAACGTGATGATTAACAGGGTATTTACGAAGAAGTGTCTCATTTATCACAAGGTAAAACTAGTGGAGAAATCTAGAAGATACCAGTTAGCATCAATATCCAGACAAGCCACGCAGCATCCTCCCAATCTGATGTGCCGATAAGGACAAGACGTAATTAATTGCTGTGGTATTTCTGTCAACATAAATAATACAGATCTAATTGTGAGGAAACTTTACACAAACCCAAACTGAGAGAAATGTATAAAACAACTGAACTGCGCTCTGTAAAAATGTCACTTGTGAGAAATGAAGAAAGGCTGAGGGAATGTCCGGATGAAAGAGGGCTTATATGACCTGACAGCCAAACGCAGTTTGTAACCTTGGATTGCATCCTGCATTTGGGGAAAAAAAACCCAAAAAACTATAAAGGACATTTTTGAGGACAATTGATAAATTCTCCCTGTGGACTTTGTATTATTAATAGATAATGATGTTATATCATTACTAAATTTCTTAGTTTTGGTAAATGTACACTAGTAATGTAAATGATTGTTCTTAAGAGTTACATGCTAAACTATTTAGGGGTACTGGCCCCAAGTTTCATCAATTCACTAATGGTTTAGAAAAGAGTAACATGTATGAACATACATGATAATAATAATAGGCAGGTAGATAAAATGAAAAAGCAATAGAGTAAAATGTAAACTATTGATGAATCTGAGTAAAGGGTGTATGTAAATTCCTTGTACTATTTTTTGAAACTTTTGTGTAAGTTTAAAATTATAACAAAATAGAAAGCTATGAAATTTTGTTTTGGACAATTGACATTTTTAATAAAGTTAAATATATACCTATCCTGGGATCTAAGAATTCCAGTCTTAGATAATTACCTAAGAGAATGAAAGCATGTTCACAGACAGACTTGTACAGAAATATTCACTGTAGCTGTGTTCAATGTTCACCAACAGAAGGATGAATAAACAAATTTGGTATATTTATATAATGGAAGACTATTTTGCAATAGAAAAGAATGAGCTACTGATACGTGAGACGATGTGGTTGAATCTCAAAAAGAATGTTTAAAAAAAGAAGTCCAAACCAAATATGGCATCCTGTATAATTCCATTTATATGAAATTCTACAACAGGCAAAACTTGTTACAGTGGTAGAAATTAGAACAGTGGTGGCCTATGAGGGAATGGAGATTGAACAAAGTGTGGAAGAACTTTCTGGAGTGACAGAAATGTTCTATATCTTGATAGGTTTGTGGTTACATGAGAGTATGCAACTCATAGAATTGTCTAATTAAAGTCTGTGCATTTCATTAGGTGTAAATTTTACCTCAATTTCAAAAAGTATTCTGGAAATATAACATTTTCTGTATTCAGGAAATATAGCAAATAACAACAGGTATCCTAAAGTCATCACATATTATTAAGACATCACTATTAATAGATAACTCTAGTCACTGAGGTTTTGATATTTCAGAATTTCAAAGAGGTTCTAACTCCTAAGACTAAGGATGGTCCCCAGAGCATTAAAAGGAAAGAAAAAGGCACAATTATAGTAATTTGACATGGTTTCTGGAAAATAAACAAAGAATCCATTGAAAAACCATTAACGGTGACAATTAATAAGGCCAGTTACAAAACAAAGTTTTAAGAAAGTAATATTTTTCCTATAAAATAGAAGCTATCAAGACATGAGGGAGAAATGTCCCAATAACACAAAATATATAGAATATTTAGCAATAAATTTAAAGGAAATATACAGAATGTATTTGAAAAAACTGCTTCTGAATGAAAAGAGCCACTGTTGCAAAAACACTAATTCTCCCTAAAGTAACATAGAAAATACCTTTCTAATCAAAACCTTAATGCGATTTTCCTTTGACCTTTACACAATCATTATGTACATCAATAAAGGTGCAATGAACCTGTCCCTGGAATATGTAGACAATAGAACAAAATATGAGCCCAGAAACATTCAAACTAGATGTTTAGATTTAGAGAAGGATAATTTTGCTATTTCAATAACTGCAAAGTGAAGAAAGGATAGAGCTATTTCAGTATATGTTGCTGAAACAACTGGCTATTTAAGAAGAAAATCATAAATTGAAATTTCTGCAATCCACCTTACCACAAAATAAAATCCAGATGACTAAAACTAAAAGATAAAACTATAAAAAACATCAGAAGAAGAGGTGAAGATTTCCATAATTTTTGGACTAGTAAAAACTATTATATCAAAAATAGAAATAACGCTTTCTGACACAACCTGAACATTGATAGATTTGAATATATAAAAATTGTATTTCTGTAGGTAAAAATATAATTAAGTGCAAAAACCCAACAAACTGGAAAAAATTTGTAACACATATAATGGACAAAGTATGTCAATGTTTCTAATATACAAAGAGGTTTTCCAAATCAGTGGGATTCATCCGTCTAGAACCTGGTTTCTCGCCCTTGACTGACATTTGGGCCGGTGGTTCTTTGTTTTGGGGGCAGTGCTGTGCACCTCGGCAGCATCCTTGGCTGCTCTCCGCTAGATGCCGGGAGCACCCCCCAAGCCCCGCCCTGTGGCAAGCAAAAATGCCTCCGGACATTGCCAAACGTCTCCTGGGAGGCAGCATCACTCCCGGCTGAGAAGCACTGGTCTGTAAGGAAAATTTCGTGTTTCTTCTCTGGAGGTGGGATTGCCAGGGTAGGGTGGGGGAGGGAGATTTTAAAAAGGGACACCTCCATCTGTCTCCCAGGTTTATCTGAGCCTTACAGTTCTAAGGGTGTTAATGGAGTTACGTTCATCGCAGTAACATGGGTTTAATGGGTTCTTGCCCCTTCTTGTTCAGACAAGAACTCCATCTTCTGCAAGTATCTTGCCAGGACCACAGGAAGTGCCCAGGGCAAGAGTCACAGATGTAGCCCAGCCTGTCCGCTTCTGCAGGACCCTGCTGCGCCCGCCGCACTTCTGTCCTCTGCGGTTCCTCGCCAGCTGCCATCGCGTGCGCTCCTGGGACCCTGTGGTTCCTTCCCGCGTGCAGCAGCTCCCAGCCGGGCACCTGCCCGCACGAGTCAGCGAAGCCCCAGAGTCCCAAACTCCGCGGAGGTTTGTAATGAGGTGGGGCTCAGTTCCGGCTGCCAGCGGGGCTCTCCGTGCCGCTGGGGTCCTCGTGCTCCGCAACCGCACAGTGGTTTGGCGGAAGCTTCCTTAAGCTTCACTCGCAATCTCTTACCGGACCAGGAGAGTGGCGGGTTGGTGACAAACTCCTGCCCACTCACGCTTGCCTCGTCCTGTGTCCAGGGAGGGCTTCCCACCAGCTGGGGTGCGCCCGTCCGCTTCGTCTCCCGTCTCGAGGCTTCTCAGGAGACCCTGCCCGCCCAGCTCACCTGACAAGCTGAGAAAGTGGCTGAACTTTCTTTAACTCGAAGCCACAGGGCCTGTAAGTATTCCCAGGGGAAAGCGGCTGGGAAGGAATACAGGGAAAAGTTAATAAGAGGGCTCCTTGGAGAGACGGTTCATTGCAGGGCCCAGCCTGGGGGAGCACGAGAGGAGGCTGAAGGTCGCTGTGCCACTTGCAGTCTCAGCACAGCCCAGGAGGCGCTCCGGGGGCGGAGGCAGGGCCAGTTTGGACGGGTTTGTCCTGAAGGGCAAAGCTGGCAGCAGTAGAGTATATAGAACCACAACAGTAATGCTGCAACCCAGAAGGATAAATAATAGTAATAACAGTCCGTGATGACAGAAACAAGCAAATGAATAAGTAAATAGGTCAATAAAAAGAAAAGAGAAAAAACAATCCATTGCGCAGTAGAATGTCAACTAACAAATATAGAAGAGATGGTGGGGAAAATTTCAAAGTGGCTCATCTCACAGATGAGACCACAAAGTCTTTTTTTCTTTTTGCTAATCAGTATTTTCTAATTATTATTATTATGATTTTACAATGACTAATTGCTCGTATAATAAAAATGCAAAAAATCACCTGTGGTCAGTTTTCCATGAGGATATGCTCTTATTCAAATCCCTTGTGGGAGATACTTATCTCCTACTTCTATGCTAATGAGTTCTTGATAAGCCCTAGCTTGTATTTCTTTCCTGTTTACTTATTTTAGGAAGAGGGCGGGTCTTCCCCGCAGGGCTCCCTGCACAAAAGCCCCCAGCGGCTGCAGAGCTGTGAGTGGGGCTGAAAACTAACCCCTGACCTTCGTGTTAAGCTGCGGTGAATGGTGTAGGGTCGCATCTGCTCCTACAGCCACTGTGTTCCAGCTCACACATGTCCCGTCCTAGCTTGCTGTGTCCTTCAAAATAGTCCGAGTGGGTCTGTTCGTGGTTCATCCGGTTGCTGTTGGGATGGATTCTCCTCTTTGGTCTTAAGGCCAAAGCCCGGAGGCATAGACAGCATTGCCTGTTCCCACGGACGTCGCTGAAGGCGTGAGAAGGTTGAAGTCGTTGGCAGTCTGGGTAGGAAGTGTCACCCTTTCACATTTCCTCCTGTGGCTTGTTGAACCTGGCATGAGGTCACCTTCCTGTCCTGTGTTCTGGTTCTCTATTCCGAAAACACAGTGTGGCTGTGTCCGGCCTCCTGCCACCTGGGCTGCAGGGACGCCCAGTCGCTTTAGGAAGCTGTTCCTCAGTTACTGAGAGCTGAGCTAGCTGACAATCCCATCACCCACAGACCTGCTTCATGAGGGTCTGCTGTGCTTTCGGAAGCCACCAACAAACGTTGGTCCCTCCTGGCGATGGGGTTGCTCTGGCTCATCCCAGAACCACTCTGACACGTAAGTTACACCTCTTCCTAATTCGGAGAAGTCCCTGTGCTCTGCATCACTTTCTGGAAAAGAAAAGACGAGTTAGCACTCGCTGATTCCCTGCAGCATGGTCCTCCTGCATTCCAGACAGCAGCAGTTCGGAGGAGCTGCCGCACACAGGGGCAGGACTGTCCTTTCCAGTTCTCAGAGCCGCCGCAGGTGTTTTCTCTCCTTGGACTTTCCATTGATTATTTCGGTCATTGTCTTTTCCAGGAGGATGGAGTAGCACGAGGGATAGGTGCACAGAAGGGTGTTTGAAAGACGTTGGCGGTAGGCGTGTGCTTGCAGAAACAGACTGGAGGAGCAGCTGTTCTGTGGGAGAGGCAGTACAGTGGCCACTCGGGTGAGAACCCTGGGTGTCAGGGGCACCGACCCAAAGCGTGACCCAAGCCATGTGCCACCCCACTGCCACCGTTCCTGCTTGGGTGGAACCCTGGCAACATGACTTGGACCAAAAACATACAAAAAACCTGAAAGTAGACAATGACCTTGAAGATGTCAAAAGGATGCGAATACCGAGAAGAAACCTAAGTCCTATGGTCAAAAGGATGTCCTGGCCGTGTCACCTGAAAGCATCGCCTTTCCCAGTTTGGACAAAGCCACCGTCACTTGACCACAGTATTATCGATTTTCTTCTGTTCTAGGTCCTGAGCTGCCATCGGGCCACCTGCAGCCACAATTCCGTAGCTACGATAAGGATGTGTGTGAGGTGCTGAGGGAGGAGGAGGATGGACCGATAAGGCGCCACCTGGGCAAGAGGAAGAGTGTGTCCCAACGCACAGCCTGCAAGTAGCAGTGCAAGTAGTTACCGGCAGGGCCCATCTTTGTGGGACTGCGGGAGATGATTCTGGAAAGGTAGGCAGTGGCTACAGCATGAAGGACCTAGTGGACTATGCCCTGTACGTGATGGGAAGTCAAGGAAGGATTTTAAGAGGAGGAGCAAAGAGAGCTCAGCCTGGTGACAAGTGGAGGGCTAGACTTCCCTAAGGCCACAGAGACAGAGCCAAGATGAGAACTTAGCTCATTATAATTCCATGTTGCTTATCTTTCTTCTGTGCTTTGCAGTGTGTGTGTGTGTGTGTGTGTGTGTGTGTGTGTGTGTGTGTGTGTGGAGGGAGGAGGGGAGGGGTTGTCAAAGTTTGAGACATTGTATTAACTAAAAAAATAAACAACATTTTGCTGAGAGCACAGCATACCCTCTGTGCTGGGATGAGCAAACAGTGCAGAAGTGCCCAGAAGCCTGGGCGAGGGTGTCCATCCCTGGTGCGTTGGTTTTGATTATTCCTCAGCTACATAAACATGCAAAGAGATGACCTCACATATTCCACAGGCATGACCGAAGACTATGGCACAGATGTTCTGAAATAAACACTGTTAGTGCAAGCACATAGCTGCACGGTCCCGTAATGCTCCCGGGAAGAGCTTAGACCATTTTTAAAAAAACATAAACCACAATTAAGGCTAAATCAGAAAGAAAATAGAAACCTTTCTTCATCTGCTCTGTGCTTGGTTTCATGTTTTCTAGATGACCTGGGAAGCCCTCTGCATGCTTTCTCAACTCCGGAATTTGTGGAAGTAGAATTTCTCCTGTTGGCAGGATTCTGCTGAGAACTGAATTTTCTGCCGTTTCCATTACTCTTTCCTAAATGTTCCACAGTTCTGTTTTTTACAGTCAGATTTCCATTTCATACTGGTTGTGGCTACACTAAAAGTTACATCTATGTCCAAACGGCTGAAAATTTAACATTTTTGGCTGTGAGATGTTTGCTGTACTTCACCGAGGGCAAGGGTCATGCCCTGTTTTTTTCCCCAAATCTCCCGCAGTGCCTAGCACAACACAACACAGAGTAGGTGCTTTATTTTTGGCACTGCCGTGTGTCTCACGGCAGCAGGACACCCAGGGCGATAGCTGCAGAAATGGAGGCATTGGGAAAGGACTTGCCAAGGCAGGTGAGACCCCAGCCTGGACGTGTTTTATACCAACATGGAATTGAGAAGAAAGCCTCAGCTCTGTCCAACGATAAGACTCTGTCGTTCAGGCTACTGGGAGCTGTGAATCATATTTAAGGTATTTAGATAAGCAAAAAAAAAAATTGTACATGAGAGCAAATTGATACCTCTCACAGTAAGAATGTGGTTGCTATGGTGACCTGCTGGGATAAACTGAGACCCACACAGCCACCATATTAGTTGAGACCTCAGTTACATATAGACCTCTATTCACCTAAGGAAAATGTTCTTGACAATATTTAATGTAATTTGCTTAATTCACAAGAAACTACAATTGCAAAAATATTATTAATTATAATATTATAACTCTGCAATGGTATGATTTTGGACTATTATAATACTTTCCCAGAACTGGCTCCAGGGGAAATATTTTTATTACCTCATAAAGAAACCTGATTTTTGGACCAAAGTATTTCTACAGAACATTTTAATATAGCTATTTTTCAACAGGTACAGAAAATTATATTCATTTATATAGTCACAAAATGTATACAAAGACCATAAAAACAGAAGTGCAGATTCTAAATAGTTTTCTATTAAAATTAAGCAGATGTCTCTCCATCTCAATTAAAATGAGTATCAGTATAGTAGATTTCAGGAGTAATAAAATATCCCTACCTGGAAACAATAGCTTAGTATACTCTTGCATTTTATCTTAATATTCTTTACATTCATGAGCAAGTCTATTTATTTATCATGGAAACATTTATGTTGCAACCAAAATGATCTAGATCCATGGGTTCAAAGGTGAATAAAACACAGTCCTTATCCTTGAATAATTCATGTTATAATGAGTGCAATCAGGAGAAATTAGCATTTATACATTTATAGAGTCCCTGTTATCTCAGTCTCCTTGTCACAGGGGCATGTCAACCCTGTTACAAAGATGGAGAAAGTGGAACTCAGAGATCTTAAATTACTTGCCCAAGGAAATATTTACAAGGTGGAAGAATCTACATAAAAATCCATGACCGAAAACATACAACTCATTAAAAATCAAAGAACAAAAATACTGATATTCATTAATGAGGAAGAAACTGAGACATTTATTCACATAATATATACTCTTCTCTCCACTACCTCTCTTTCGTTCCCTAATGACCTCACTCCCAACCTGGGCTTTGGGACTAGATGTGTTTCTACGTGTATTATCTTTGGCATTCAAGAAACAATGGTAGAGTGATTTCTACTGGACAAAGCCTCCTACAGATACAACTATGAAAGCTGGAAACATGTAAATACAACTTCTTGTGGGTCCTGGAAAGATATCAGAAACAGGTAGAAATTGTAGGAGAGTGGATGTTTGGAAGAAGGGAACGGTACTGGGTATTTTCCATTTTTCTTTTTTTACTGCATTTTGCCTCTGGGTACATTCCAGGCAGCACCATGTGTGGCTGCTAAAACTTGGATACAAACCCACAGTCTTAGAATAGAATCTCTTAGTCTCAGTGGCTGGAAAACCAGAAGGAAGGAGATTACAGAAGATCAGAGATTTACTTGAAAGGACAGAGCCAGAAAAAAGGAGTCACTTTTTTTTTTATAAACCCTTGAACTACTTATGTACAGGATGACTCCAGCAATCACAGCAGAAAATAAAATTACAAAAGATGGATTTTTAAATGCCTCTCGCCCAAGAGAGAACAAGTTTGAGTTCAGATAAATTAAATGCAAACAAAGCAAAATATCAAAGCTCTGCGGAGGAACATAACAGAATGCATCATTCACAGTGTTCAGTATATTGTACAAAACTACTAGATATACAAAGAAACAGGGAAATGTGACTCCTACGGAGAGAAAAGGCAATCAATGGAGACTGAACCTGAGGGAGCAGATGTTGGAATTATCAGACAAGAATTTTAAAGCAGCTGTTGTAACCACACTCAAAGAGATAAAGGAAAATATGCTTATAATGAATCAACAAACAGAAAATCTCAGCAAGTCAGTAGAAATTATTCAGAAATATAAAGAAGATCCAGAAGATCTTGTTGAATTCAAAAATCCAACTTCCTAGCCTTCCCAAAACCCAGGTTAAGAGTGAGGTCGCTGGGGAAGAAGTGGGAGAAGTTGGAGAGAATAGTGTAATTTTTAAATAAATGCTTCCGTTTCTTCCTCATTGATGAATACAGGCTTTGGAGATGTTTTCAGGCATGGATTTTTATTTACTTTATCCATTTCGTCATGCCTCTCCTAATAAAAGACTCTCAAATAAAAAATGTGTGTAGCTATAAAATCCTTTGCTGAAGGCTTAGAAACATTTAAGGTAACTTTTACAGGTCCTCTCATCCAGACAAAAGAACTTCTAAGAGTCTTAGAGGAATATCTCAGATACCCCCTTGGGCTATCAAAATGGTTACGTCTGTTGTCCAATAGCTCTCTTGCTTGAAATTCAATGGAGAGTGGCCTGCCTTGAAGAGATCTGTGGGTGTAGTTTTCAGCCAATGGGCTCAGCCTCAGTAGGATTCCTAAGACAACTTTATTTTGTTAAAAGAGAATTATACCACCGTAAGTCTTGACAATTTGGACTAAAAGGGACAGAGATGTTCACAACGGGTGGAAAACAGGCTGAAAAAGCTACTCAGATGCAAAAAAAACCAGGCCTTTTCTTATGGAAAAAGAAGGATAAATCAGAGAGAGACACCAAAAGCTAATAGAATGGAGAATATAGTCCCAAGGAAATCTCTCCCAGGGAAGGTGACTGAGCCTCAATAAGGATACTGGAATATGAACACAGCTGGTTTTCAAAAATGCTCTGTATCAGTGACAGCTGCATGCTCCCTGTTTTCTTCTTTTTAAATGACAATGTCTATTGCAGCTTTCCTGTCCTGACTCATGATTGTGTATTGAGTTTTTTAAGTGAGCAAAAGATGTGTCTGTTTAGCTCACCGCTCTTCAGATCGAGAAGAGCTCTACTCAAGGAACTTAATTCTCATCTGGACTAATTTGGAAGCCCAGATCTTGGATTTCAGATTTGAGCCTGATATCTTAGTGGGATGAGGCTCTTAGGGTCCTGGGAGGTGGGAATGACATGGCTTATTAGGGTGGAACGTAGCAAACTGATACTTTGATGGTCTCAGGTGACCCTTACTCCATGATACTCACACTCTGGGCTTGGCTATGTGACCAGCTTTGGTCAACAGGAAATCAGCACCCCTGATACAAGCAGAAACTTGACATGTGCTTGTGCATTGGGATTTGTCCTCTTGGAACAGTTCTTATTGGAATCCAGCCACTATGCTCTTAGGAAGCCCAAGCTAGTCGGGAAGAAAAGCTATAGGGAAAGGGAGATACAGCAAGCCACCTCAAATAAGGTAAGAGACCTGTTGAAGAAGCTATTGCAAATGCTCCATCCCCATGGATACAACATGGAAAAGAGCTGAGCCATGCCCTCCATGCCTTACCCAAATCGAAAAATTGTGAATAAATAAATTATTGTGTTTTTTTACTTACATGAGAGTAGACTTTATGCAGCTGTACACAATAGGAAAAAAATAAAATATTTCTGAATTGAATTTAACAGCAGTGTAAAAATTTTGACTAACCTGTCATGGGTGAGGTGGAATGGAGCGATTCAGTGATAGCTCAATTACTAAAATAAATAAATAAATAAAAACGCATGGTGATTTGAAAAGACAATAACTCTTTGAAAAAAATTCAATCCCCATACACTTAAAAAAAATTAGAGTAGTAGATACTCTTGGTGCCCTGATGAGATTTTCTTTACCAGAACATCAACAGGTCCCCCAGGAGCTGTGTTAACTGCTAAAAGCTCACAGCTACAATTTCTCCAGAAAATGATGCTTTGCAGAACAGAAACTGCCTTCCCTTGGGCTTTCCTTTCCCGCTCTGGTGGCCTGCAGCCCGTGGCCGGCTGACACAGGGCCAGGAAAGGCCAACATCCTCGCCCTACTGGGGGCTGAGCCTGGGGTACAGATTATGCTCAGGCTTGAGCTCTTCTCCAGTTGAGACCACTTCTCTCTCTATCCCCATTCTCTGCCCTCCCTGCTTGCCTCGCTCATTTTGTTTTCCTACAATCACTTCCTTAGTTGACTACGTGAACCCAAATCTCTAGCTTGAGCAGTATTTCTGGCATTTGAGCAATATTAGGAAAGCAGCAATTATAAGGTTTGTGGAATTTGGCAGCTACTGTGAAACACCACTGATGCTTTGAAGAGAGAAAATGGCAAGCTTGTTGCAATCAATCGTCAGTTCAAGGTCAAGTGTAAAAGCCTCTTTGGGCTTGCTTTCTTGCAGGGCCTCTTTGGCAGTGTTCAGAGCAATCCTCGTCTTCTACAGCTGTGGTGGAGATGGGAACCACGCTGAGGAACAGGATTATAACCAAACTGTAAGACTGGCAAGACATCAGAGAACACTGAATTCCCAGTCCTGGGGAGTTCCCAACACCAAAGTCAGGGCCCTGAGAGAGAAGGAATGGGACCTGGAGATTTGGGACGCAGCTATTTGGATAGGTGCACATAAGAGCCTCGAAACTCAGATTTCCTGGAACTCTCTGGGGATGAAGAAGTATTTCACTGTTCCCCAACTCTTGCTTGAAAACTATGACGAAGCCTCAAATGACACAGGTCCCCCCTAAGACAATGCTCACCTTCCTTAGGGTCTCACCACCTACCCAAGCCTCCAGACCAATACCTGGGGCTATTTTCCAGTACAAGTCCACTGAACTAGTGATGGTGGATCTGAGATAACACACTCAGACCACACAACGCCAGAGACCATGCTCTGAACCATTTTGCTATACTGTCTTCGTCTTCCATTGAAGCAGCAATAATCACTTAGAACTATGTTGTCCCATATTGTAGCTACTAGCACACGTGCCTGTTTAAATTTACATCAATTAAAATGAAATAATATGAAAAATTCAGTTCATTAATGCCACTAATCCCATTTCAAGTGTTCAATGACCGCGCGTGGCTGGTATTGGCCACATCAGTAAGTATAATTATAAAATGTTTCCATTATTATAGAAAGTTCCATCAGATAGCACTGACTTAGAATATACAATGGCAAAAACAAAATCATACTCAATTATATTAGCAACAAAATAAAGTGTACTTACCAAAAAACTTAAAAATAAACTTAAAAATAAGCAAAGCCCATATGGAAAACAAGTCAAAGCTTTATTCAGTAACACAAAAGAATAACTACAAAGCCATATCATGTGCCTAGGTATGAGGGTCAACATTGCAAAGAAGTCTATTTTTTCCAACTTACTTTACACATATTCTAAGTAGCATCAGAATAGGATTTTATTTTTCATTACACTTTGACACAATGACTCTAAAATTACTCCAGCGTGGAGAAAATATTGCTAGTGAAGAATGAAAGGAGATTTTCGTTTCTAGGAATATAATTCACTGTATTCATTTCTTAGGGCTGCTATAACAAACTACCAAAAACTGCAGGGCTTAAAACCAGAAATTTATTCCCTCACAGTCAGGAAGGCCAGAAGTCCAAAGTCCAGCAGGGCGGGGCTCCCTCTGGGAGCTGCGGGGACAGAATCCTTCCTGGCCACCGGCATAGCTTTGGGGGCTGCCCCGGCTCCCCTGGGCCTGGGGTCACCTGGCTCCATTCTCTGCCTGTCTTTGCCTTCACGTTGCTTTCTCCTCTTTGTGTCTGTTCAGTCTCCAGGATGGCAACAAACCCCCAGCAACCTGCCTCCCTCTTCTAAGGACACTTGGAATTGGATTTATGACCCACTCAGATAATCTAGGATAAATTCCTCCTCTCAAAATCCTTAACTTCATAACACCTTTTGCCACATAAGGTAATCTTTACTCTTTTACCACTGAGGTAATACTCACAGGCTCTGGGCATTAGGACATGGACATATCGTTTGGGGGGGACCATCCAGCCCACCACATTTACATGATAAAATATTAATGTTTAAAATAGCGTGAAAGTACCGAAGGAATCTAGACACTGTAGGAAATGAAAAAGGGGGTGAGGTAGGAGAGGTATGCAGGGGCCGGTGGGCATAGCATATAATTTTTAGCCTCACAAGCATTCACATGTTTAAAATATTGAATTTTTTCCTTTGTTTTTTGTAATCACTCAAGATTTTATTTTTAATGAAATATCCAAAGTTGGCAATGACAGGGGAAAAGGGCGCTATTATACTGCTGGTAGAAGTGCACATATAGACGTTGGTAAAGCCATCCTGGAAAGCATTTTGGAAATATCAGCCAAAAGTCTTAAAAGGCACATGCCCTTTAATCCAGCCACATATCCTAAGGAAATAATCAAAGATCTTTGATTATACATGTAGACATGTATAGACAAAGATAATTGCAACTCAGTTATTTTTTAAAAGTAAAATTGGGGGCAAACGCAAATGTCTAACAAGGAGGAAACTCCTTATCTAAGCGATGGGACATTCACATAATGATACAGTGAAGAATATTTAATAACAGGAGAAGTTAGTATTTCTAGGTGGAAAAAGAGCAGGCTTCAAAACTATGTACAGGATGATCTAATTTGTGTAGGTTCTATGCTTGTGTGGTTAGGTATTGTGTGTGTGTGTGTAAAACATATACATAGAACCAAAGAAAGATATATTAAAATGTTAGCAATATATATTTTACTCATGGAATTAGTACATTTAATAACTCATTGTATTTTTTAAAACAAAATTTGTTGTCTGTGTAATGATAAAATTTGATGAATGTATGACTTAAAATTACAAATTCATTAAGCAGTCTTCTGCAGAAAATAAAGTTTAAATCACCCTAAATCAGACATCAGATAAGAACAAAGCGTTCTTAATCTATTCTCTCTCATTTGCTTTGAATCAATTTGGTCTTTATGAAACAATTTTGAAAAATTAACAGTGGGGCACAGACAAATGTTTATATTAAAATTTAAGCCGAGATACAGGATAAAACGTGTACAGACGGCAATAATCATCACTGTGTAAAACCACTAACGTAATTTCAATTGGAGGAATGTATCAGAAACCAAAAGCGTGAATAATGTTACTAGTGGGGGTGGTGCGATTATTTTGCAAAACTTTTCTTTTTGTTTTATTGATTCTTTAGGAAGCTTTGTAATGTGTGCAAAGCAAGTTCAAGTCCCAGTGTTTTGCCCCTGCCTTTTGCTACCTGTTTCCAGGGTAACAATTCCTGGACACTCAGAATTGGCCATTGGTCTCCTTAACCTCTCTGTTCACTTCAGAGCAGATAAAAGCGCCTGCTTTTTCCCCATTGCAATTCTCTTCCACTTAGTTTTTTTTAAGCTGGAAAAAGAAAATTATAAACATTTGTGAGACATAAAATCTCCTGACTCTGCAAAAAATACATATTTATTATTATTTTTCTGATCAAGAAAGTTTTCTTTTTGCCTGAGCTGTTTTCCTTGCCCAATTCAGTTGTATCAGAGCTCAGAGCCAGGGGCCAAGGCCCTGAGCAGAGACTTGGCTGTCATAATGGCCTGTAGTCGACTTCCAACAGGTTAAGAACCTCCTTGCGTATCAGACATTTGTGGAGCCAGCAGGTCTCCTCCAACACACTTTCCAAAATATTCACATAAAAGGATAGTTTGTGTATATCCTTGTGCTTGACTTTACTTGGACAATATCCTTTAAACATAATTTCATGCTAGACCTAGTTAATATTTATGCCTCGCTGTTTGTGTTAAGAGTTGTAGTTGTATGTAGAAAAAGAACAGCGGGTAGGCAGGCTCTCGCCTTGCTGACTGTGCCCACCACAAAGCCACAGCTGAGTTAGGGCAGCTCTCTCAACTCTGCCAGACTCTTTTTCCAAAGGCAGATGTGTGTCCCTCTCTTATCTGTCTCCCCAATCTCCGCATCTTGCCTACCCTTCTTCCATACCTTCTTCATAAAAGAGTTTAAATCATAGATAATCACTGATCTGGAACAGATCAAAGGTCACATTGTATCCTGCATTGTTTCTTGGAAACAAATGCAAATGAATTGTTTCGATGTTACTTCACACATAGAAAATGGCAATAGTAGAGCTACTTATAGTTCTGAAAAGTTCAGAGTTTGCTTTTATAGAGTCTAGATAATTTGGAAGACTGAATTTATACGTACATACATACAGCCTCCCACCAAGAGATCATTTAAATATATTAAATTCCAAGACCACTATTTTGAATACAGATAGTACATCTTGTACGATAAGCAAGGCTCACGAAACTGTAGGCACAACTCATAATAAAGAAAACAACATATTAGTGAGAACTCTCTGAGATTTTTATTAGTTACAAGTCACAACCTTGGGTAATCCATTAATGTTCTCTGGGCCTCTGTCTTCTCCTCTGCAAATGGAATTGAACTATTACATGAAAGGTCTCTATTTTAATGCCATGCTCAGGCATCCACTTCTATATTCGTAACAAGGTCATAATAACAACTTGGGAGTTGAGAGATATGCCAAAAGGAGGCAACACAAAATGCATTTTGGAAACCACTGAATTCAACAGTGTACTCCCTTCTGGGACATCTCCTATCCAGAGCAAGAACGCCGTATAGGTGCGATCTATATATTTAATACAATTCTTGGAATTTTTGAAAGCCTTCCAGCCACAAACAGCTGTGGTGGTGGAGAAATAAGATAAATACAGTGATTACAGAAAACCTGAAGCTTTTTGTGTTTCATCTCTTGGATTGGAAGCTATGGACATTTTCATAGTCCCTGAGTTGCCTGAACCACAGTTTCTGCAGTGGCAACAGTGAAACCAGAATCACACGGTGAGGAGAACCCGGGGCGATATCCAGGTCCCTGCCTGTATTTCTAGTTCCCGTCTGGTACTAGAGGATGTTTGGCGCTAAACGGCAGGTGCTTGATTAGTGTATGGATTAGTCATTCTTGATAAATGCTTCTGCTGCTTTTATAATGTTTATATTTTAAACAATGATTCACGTATGCTAGAAATGTATATTGGCACTTTTTTTAAAGACAGGCACTTATATATGCGCATTTCAAAAATTAACATTAGTATATATTCTCCCAGAATATGCATTCATTTTCTGGGAGAAAATAGGCAAATGTTATTGGAAAGGGAAAGGAGAAAGGAAGCTCCTAAGTCGAAGAGTCAAGTGGGAAGAGGAAAAGGCTGGAAGACTTATTTCACTATTTATCAGGAAGGGTGGGTCATCTCTTGCTGTTTTATTATTATTATTTTGACCTCAGAAAGCATTGCAGGGACTCGATGGACATTTTGTAATCACCCCTAATGTCCCTAATCGTAAGGATCAGGTGAGGACTCCACAGAACGATACCAAGATAGAAATCTCCCCAAAGCTGTGGGCATATTTCTATCTGTGTCGTATGTAGATCCACTTAAACTTTCTGGGTCTGATTTTTTTCATCTGAAAACCTGAAACACAAATAATTTTTCCACCTTCCTGTCTGGGTTTTCGTGAGAATTGAGCGCTCACCGAAGGGCTCTGTATCCAAAATGAGAAGCATCATGTTAAATCCACAAAGGGAAAAGCTCTGTATGATAAACAGCATCGTCCCCCATGTTATTCCCTAACCTCGTACCAAATGTGGTTTTCTTGGTGCACTTGTGGTTATTTAGAAAGACAGTGAAAAAATAAAAAAATTTTAAAACTGTGGAAGACTTTAAAGATTTCCCGTAGAATTCCTTTATTGTAATATAAATGCACTGCCGTCCACAGGGAGGGTGCCACTTGCTGATGGTAAATACTTGGACACAGACCAAAGCACCAAAAATCAATTTTCTAAGATTCAAAATTGGCCAAAAGCAAATTTTCAGAATGATCCATTCACTTCATCATCATTTTGCAAATTATTAAACCCAACACCTGCAACCGTGCCCCCCGCCCAGCCCGCGTGGACCAACTCTTCTGTCCCTCTAGGTGTCTCTGCTGTTGCTTTGGCTTTTAGTGTCAAATGGCTACAATAAAGTGTTCTAGATTTTGCTCAAGGAATATATCTTAGTTTTTGGTGAATAGATGATTTTTAGCAAATTTATTTATTTTTGGAAAATTGGTTTGGAACTCCTAAGTTCCTTTTTTTTTTTGTCTTTAAAACATATACTTTTAATAAAATATCTGCAAATAGCATTCATTACAGAATTATGCAGCAGCCTAGAAGAGCTGACTTTCAAGGTAAAGATTTCGTTTCATTTGGGAGGAAGGGCGATGGTTTGAGAAAGACCTGCCATCTTTTCCTGGTTCCGAGGGACAAAGACCAAAGAACACACACGTCAAGTCTCGGTGTTCAGCCCCTTTGACCGAGGCTTTTCTCCCCTTGGCAAAGATGTCACTCCAGTTGTGCAAAAAAAACCGAACTGCCTTTATTATCTGTGTCTTTTTAAACTTCAGACACACTTTCCACATCCATGGTGACTTAATGGAGTCTAACAACCAATTAATGGCTTTAAAACCAGCAGGGATCCTGTTCTGCCCCGTAACCTGAAATGAATTATTGATAGATGCTTTCAGCCCTGTGTCCTGTCAGATATTTCAAAGTCAATGTCAGCCTGTGCATTTTCTCATTCAGTCTCTACTAAGGTCAAGATTTGTGAAGCAATCCTCTTCCAAAAGGAAGAAAATAAAAAAATAAAAAAGCCAGCTCCCTGCGAAGTGTGGAGCTAGACATCATTGGGCTACCTTTAAACCAAGTCCCTTTAAGATGTTAGCAACCTCAAAGCGTATTAGTGGGACTGGTGGCATTATTTCCGCAAGGCAGGTGGAACACTGCACATTTAGAAGGTGAACGACATTAATAAGCACTTTTATGATTATAACAATAATTTTCTCTTAAGTTTGTGTTTTCTTTCATCTGAGTCTTAGAACAATCCCGTGAGGTGGGCTGGGCAAGTATCATTATTTGCACTCAGCATGGAGAAAAGGAAAACCTAAAACCTGGAGTTCTGTGAGCTTTTCCCTCCCTTTTTCTATTCCCATCTCTCCTTTCCTCCTCCTCCTTCCTTTTTACGTTTGTGCAACAGTGGCACAATTTTTATAGCTCTGCTTGACAACAAGACAGCTCTTAAAAGGTGACTTTTAATGACTCAGATTTTAATGTCATTCTGCTATGGCAATTTCTGAATTAGCTGTTTCTTAGCAAAATAATTAGTACATCATTAAAGTGTTCCTTTAAAATCCTTTAAACTAACCAATGGCTTAAGAATAATAACACAATAAAATATAATGGGTAAATATGTGATAAAATAATCCTTAGAAAATTTCCAAAAAGGCACTTAGAGTCATTAAAATATTTTATATGCACAGTTTAAAACTTTGAAAAGTCTCTCATTAGTGCAATCTCTTAAAAAGGAACAATAATTAATCATTGCTGGATACCCGTGTGTATACATGCTTCCTACATATATGTTATAGTTTTTTATTTTGCTGTTAACAATTAATTACATTCATATTTTTCTGGGATGCTACATAGTTTACATGGTTATTATTTTAACTGATAAATATTATTCTGTTTAGATCACTTCCCAAATTAATTATTTATTTCTTTATTGTTGGCCATATAGGCTCTAACCAACTTTTCTCTACAATAAGTAAAGCAGCAGAGAATGTTTTCACATATGTATGTGTTCGTTTATTTGAATTGTTTTTCTTGATATCTAACAGGAGTGTTATTACTGAACTAAAGGGCAAGAATATTTTTCTGGCTTTAGCTATGTATTTCTACACTGATCTCCAAAATTCCAATATATGGTTACACCAGCAATGTATTATCAATGCCACTTCAGTGTTACCACCATCAGTTGCTATTACGTTTATGTGTTTTGGAACGACACATATCACACAGTGTGTGGCAGCCTTAATCTATACAAATATGAAAACATATCCTAGAACCATTAATAGAACAGTGTGATATTGACATGAAAAAATAGAGCAGTGAACAGAAAACAAAGTCCAAAAATATAGCAAAAGCTGCAATGGATTCATGTGGGGCAGGTCTAAAAATAGTTAAGAGAAAAGATTGCTTATTCAATGAGGAAGAAAATATGAAAATAATAGAATAACTTGAAAGAATAAAGAAGAGTATATTTCAAATATTAAAAGATATAAAGAAAAGGATATAAATAGCAGCTCTCTATCTATATATTTATTTATCTTTCTATCTACCTGTGTTATTCTTTTTCTGTTGCTTATAACAGAATATTGAAAACTAAGTAATTTATAAAGAAACCAAATTTCTTTCTTACAGTTCTGGAGGCTGGACTTTGGACTTTTGAGGGGGGAGTTTACAGATAAGCAAGGGAAGGAGGCTAGAATCACCCATGTGGGAATGCATTAGGGTTAGAAACATCAGTGTAAACTCATGTAGATAGCTGCATATAGCAAAATGTATGGTATGTGTACATACGTAGGTTAGTATACACATATATCTCCTTGTTCTGCAAGCTGGGCAGGCACAAAAGAAATAATGCACAACAGGAACAAGCTCACCGTGGCCTTGGTTTCTAAACCATTCTCCAATGAAAGAAAACAGGGCTCCTGGGAGAAATAGCTGATCCTCCTTTTCTGGAGACAGGACTGGAACAGCAAATAGACAAGATAGACCTAGAGCATCTTTCAGTGCCAGAAAGTAAGGAAATGCTGAAAAAATGCCTACAATGATGGGAGTATGCCAAAGAGACACAGGAGCTAGCTGTAGGAGCCCCCAGTGGGCAAAGCTGGATTTGAGTAACAGATTACTCCAACGTCAGTGTGCTGGCTGACTATAGCTGCGTGGTGCTTGTATCACCAACAAGAAAGGGCCAAGGCAAAGAACGAACAGCTAAGATTTGCCTGGAGTGTTGAAGGAAGAGCCCTGGGGGCACCGGAGTGCTGCAGGGGGTGAGACCCTCCTGGGGTGATTGGAAGTCCAGGAGGGCGGCATGGAGATGGAGGCACTCGGCCTCTACAGCTCCATCTCCCAGGCGTGGACCAGACTGACCGGGGACAGGAGGGACTTCCTGCTGTGAGGACAAGGTGAGTGGAAGATCCCCACCAGCTCCCAGTGCCACCACGAACACCTACAGTCCTTACTGCAGGAGAATTCCGCAGTCCCAGCAAGCCTTGAGCCCAGTTTAAGAGCTGCCGGGGACTCACACAGCGGCACTGCCCCAGATCAGAAGCACAAAGTGCACACTCTGCACCCCAACCCGCCCTCTGCCAGCCAAGCGGCGGCAGCGCCACACCATGCCATCCGCAGACCAGAGCCACCTCTAAAGTGCACCCTCCCCTGGGAGCCGGTAGCCACTGTACTTCCCAGCACTGGAGCTCCGTCCTCACTACACTAGGCCCACACGGATGGCTGAAGGCCATGATGCCAGCTGTACAGAGCTTGGGCCCGGGATTGGCTGTGACTCTGGTCCTGTACAGCAGGGAAACCACCCCTTGCCATTGCACTTCCAGCTGGAGGAACATTCTGCCAATACCTTGACCTAGCCTAAACAATGTGCTCCCTCCCCCAAGTAAGAGAGGCCCCTGGGCCTTGGAAGAGTTGATATGCCCCTGGGCCATGTGTCTGGGATTGGCCATATACCTGCACTTGGAACCTGAGAAACAGTCCTGCAGCACCCCCATCCCCTGCAGACACGCCCTGGCCGTCCCAATAGCTCTGTACCCCTAACAAAGGCCTGAGAAACAGCCCGATGGCTGCCCCTGGCAGGCACATTGCTGAGCCAGCCAAGCAGCCTGGCACCTGCATCCCAGACCTGAGAAACAGCCCTGTGCCCACTCTTGGCAGACACGTTCTCAGGCCAGCCAAGCAGCTCTGTGTCCTGAGCTGGAGAAACAGTCCCATGGGCCACCCCCCACACACATGCACGCAGGCCAGCAAAGAAGCTGTGTGACCACAACCTGGGCCCGAGAAACAGCCTGGTGCTTTGCCCACGGCAGACACACCCCCAGGCTAGCCACGCAGCTGTGAGTCCACATACTAGGTCTGAGAAAAGGCGCCAAGGGCCATCCCTGGCAGGTATGTTCCCATGCCAGCTGAGCGTCAGTGTGCCCATGATCCCAGCCAGAGTAACAGCCCCACAGCTCCAGCCTCAGTAGGCCAGTCCCCAAGCTGGCTGACCCACCACGTACACAGACCCCCATGACGTGAGAAATAGCCCGGCAAGCCCACCCTTGGCAAAGCGGCACCACCACTGCCGCAAGCTCTCTCAGCCTAAGTCACTGAGAAACTCAAACACCACTAGTGTGAAGAACCACTGAAAAACTACGTGGTCTGAGACTGCCTACTGCTCCCACCTAGAACCAAGTCCAGCACACCCCACTGACCTGGCACCTCAACACCACTCATACAAATACCCTCTCCTGTGAAATCTGCTCCATGAAATGGGAAGAGATGACTTTTCCAAGAGACGTGTAGAAATCCATGTAGGGACACGTAAACCATGAGAAAGCAAGGAAGCATGTCACCACTAAGGAAAACAATAATTCCCCAGTAACAGACCCTAATCATGAGAAAGTATACGAATGCTAGAAAAGGAATTCAAAATAATAATCTTAAGGAAATTCACTGGATTCAAGAGAATACATAAAAAAACTTGAATGAAATCAGGAAAACAATTCATGATTTGAAAATGAGAGGTTCAACAACAGATTAGACCAAGCAGAAGTAATAATTTCTCAACTTGAACACAGCTCTTTTGAAATAACATAGGCAGACAAAAAGAAAAAAGAAGGAAACAAAATTTAAAAAGCCTTCAGGATTTATGGGACAAACACTAAGCCGACAAATATTTGTATTATGGGAGTTCCAGAAGGAGAAGAAAAGGGAAAAGGTGAGAAAAACATATTTAATGAAATAATAGCAGAAAACACGTCAGGTCTTGGGAGAGAGACGGATATCTCGGTCCAGGAAACTCAAAAGAATCCCAAATGGATTCCACCCAAGAAGGTCCTTTGTGAGGCGCATTAGACTCAGATTTTCAAAAGACAAAGAAAGAATTTCAAAGAATCAGGAGTAAACCACGAAGTCACATACAAGAGAGTCCCACTGAACTAACAGCAGATTTCTCTGCAGAAACTTCACAGGTTGAGGGAAAATGGGGTAACATATTCAAAGTGGGAAAAGAAAAAAAATCCTATCATTCAAGTATATTATACCCAGAAATTACTTGTAACTTCTTAAAAGATAAATGAGGGTGATAATTTATTTTCAGATACACAGGACTGAGAACCTTTATTACTCAACACCTAGCACATACAAAAATACTAGAGTGCTCTTCAGCAAAAAGAAAATGAAATTCCACAGGAAAGAATGGCATGCAAGAAAAAATGTATTCTAGAAATTGGTTAGTATTTTGATAAATCTAAATAGCCTAAGTTTATATGAAATGCCATAGAAAGTGCTAATTTTGTGGAATTTATTTTTTATTTTTATTTTTTTTGAGACAGAGTCTTGTTCTGTTGCCTGGGCTAGAGTGCTGTGGCATCAGCCTAGCTCACAGCAACCTCAAACTCCTGGGCTCAAGTGATCCTCCTGCCTCAGCCTCCCAAGTAGCTGGGACTACAGGCATGCGTCACCATGCCCGGCTAATTTTTTCTATATATATTTTTAATTGTCCAGATCATTTCTTTCTATTTTTTTAGTAGAGACGGGGTCTCGCTCTTGCTCAGGCTGGCCTCAAACTCCTGATCTTGAGCGATCCACCCGCCTCGGCCTCCCAGAGTGCTAAGATTACAGGCATGAGCCACCGCACCCGGCCTGTGGAATTTATTTTTAAAAGAGGAAATTAAATGCTAAACAGCAAAAACATGTCAACAGTAAAGGAAAATTGTGGTTAAATTGCCCCTGTGTTGTCTGGCAGAGGGAGAGATGTACTGATTAACTATTGACTTCATTATATCAAATATGCCTGTTAAAAATTGAGTAACCACTAAACAATAGAATAGAATGACTAAATACCACACCAGTAAAGAAAATGCAATAAAGCAAACTTGGTAATAATACTTATATCACACTATGTGTCAGGTGTTATTCTAGTATGTGTGTGTGTTGTGTATATGTTTAATTAATCCAATAGAGTAGTGGAAGATAGGAAGGAAGAAAAAGAAAGCACAGATAAAATATGACAATTGCAAAACAAAACAAGATGGTAAAAATTAGCCCAGTATGTCAGCAACACCATAAGTACAAATGGACTACATTTCTGAGGCACAGATCCTCCGACTGAATGAAAAAGAAACACAATTCAGACATAGGCTGTTTAGAAAACATACAACCTAAGGCAAAATGACAGAGTTTTAAAATAATTAAATGGAAAAAGACATACTAACCTGCAATGAGAGTATCAGATCAAAAATATTTTGAGACAAAAACATGAATAGATCTATAAAGGAAGCATTCATAATGATAAGAAGATAAAACCATCATAAAAACAAACGTATCTAACAATATAGCCTCAAAATTTACGAATCAGGCCAGGTGCGGTGGCTCACGCCTGTAATCCTAGCTCTCTGGGAGGCCAAGGCGGGCGGATTGTTTGAGCTCAGGAGTTTGAAACCAGCCTGAGCAAGAGCGAGACCCCGTCTCTACTAAAATTAGAAAGAAATTAATTGGACAGCTAAAAATATATAGAA
>CAUYSK010079221.1:0-56155 GCA_963575035.1 Avahi laniger | reverse complement strand
TCCTTTTCCATGCCTAGAGTGAGCACTAGAGGGTGTCTTCTGAAGTGATCTCTTCCTGTGCCACGGCCCACTTGTGGGTTTTCAGCTGCCTTGAGAAGAGGTTGGGAGATACCAGAAGAAAACAAGACATTAACCTCACTGCTGGTTCTGGTTTTCTTCTTAAATTGGCCTGCTGTTTACTTTCCAGGGCCCTCCAATAGCTATTCTATACATTCTGTCCAGGTTTTATTGCTGTTTTCAGTGGGAGAGAGAGGGTGGGGTGTGTTTACTCCATTGTACCTGGAACCAGAAACTTGAATGTGTTATAAAGAGTATGAAAAAGGCTGAGCACGGTGGCTCACACCTGTGATCCTAGCACTCTGGGAGGCTGAGGCCAGAGGATTGCTTGAGGTCAGGAGTTCAAGACCAGCCTGAGCAAGAGCAAGATCCCGTCTCTATTAAAAAAGTACAAAGAAATTAGCTGGACAACTAAAAACATATAGAAAAAATTAGCCGGGCATGGTGGCATATGCCTGTAGTCCGAGCTACTCTGGACGCTGAGGCAGGAGGATCACTTGAGCCCAGGAGTTGGAGGTTGCTGTGAGCTCGGCTGATGCCATGGCACTCTAGCCTGGGCAACAGAGTGAGATTCTGTCTCAAAAGAGTATGAAAAGTTCATGAAAAATATGATATAATACAGTGACCTAAAAGAAATCTAATAATGTCATTTAACATGAATTAGATTTTTAAATATTGCAGATTTTGCTTGGAGTTTTATAATTTAGAAGGCATTTTCAGGAGAATGATTTGTACAATCCAGTTAAAAAAAATCCATCATGAGAAATTTAAATTCTTTTCTCTAAAAATGTTTGCTTGCAATAAACAGAAACATTCAGACTCATATACTAACCTTGAGCCCAAAATAGTAGGCACTTAATAATTGTTATGACAGTTTCTGCTGGTGTTTCTACTACTGAAAGTGCTTTCAAATTCACAAAGCGTGGTTCTGAATTTCAGTGACAAACTATCTAAATGATTCCCTAAAACATATATTTCTAAAAGAATGTAATAGCCTTCTCACTGTGGCTCTAATTTACCTCCAGTCTCAAAATTTGACCCAGCTCCACAAGTATCCTTCAGCCATGTTGAACTTCTCTCTCCCTCTTGCTCAAAGATATTTTGCCTTCAGAGCCTCCAAGCCGTGAGTCACATCTCCTGATGCTTTCTGGAGTCCTGTTGATTTCTGCAGGGCTCTCTGCTCCCACTTTAACTTCTCTGTAAACTCTTCCTCTTCTTCTCCAGGCAGAATTAAGCACTTTTCGCCTCCAGAGGCCTCAACCTAACTTTATTTTAGTGCCAACTTATCAGAACCATAATCCCTGTCTTACTTGTCTCTTTTTCCTGTTGGGTTATAATCTCCTTGAAGTCAGGGCTTTGTCTTGCTCATCTTTCTATTTCTAGCACCTATTGCAATATTGGAGGGGAAAGAAGGGAGGGGAGCAGCAGAGGAAAATCAAGTGGAAAATGAGAGGAAGGGAAGTGAAAGAGAAGTCTCGGGTAAAATGGACAGCCCAAGATGCTTTGGAGCTGATAGAAATGGCAGGTTCACTTTAGCCACCAGTACAGGTAGCAGGTAGCTTTCCCTGATGCCCTTTATCTCAAGGCCTAAACAAAAGGGATGTATTGAACTCCCTACGCCCACTGGGAGTTCAGGAGCCCTGGCCATTGGCAATGACATTAAAAAAAGCATAAGATACTTGCTTCTGAATTTTCCTTCTGAAGCTGTTCAGTACAGGATGCAAATCCTGACAAAACAGAAGGCTCAAAAGCACACACTCTTCACATTATAATCAATACCATGTGCCCTGCTCCCACCTGGACAGGTTGCATGGACAAGTCTTAAGAAATAGTCCCACTTGGATCAGAGTGTCTCCATTGCTTAATGAGCTGTTGAATTCCCAAAACTTGAAAGAATTAAAAATCGGAATAATAAATAATAAATAAATGAATAATAAAAAGGTGATTTGTGTCCCTCTGTATGAGATGTGTCATGTTGAAATGTTTCTCTTCTAAAAGTTTTTGTTATAATTAAACACTGTGTCTTGAAGCATTTTGTCCTTAGGGGAAATAGCAGGTTTTGATGCCTGTAGGCATTGAGTGTATCTATAAGCATTTGCCTTTTAGATGATGCATGTCAAAAATTGGCACTAAAATCTGTCTCAGTTGCTGCGACCACACTGTATCAAGGCTCTCCAAACAGAAATGTACTCATTGTTTTGTTATAAATAATTTCTGTCATATCCTCTCAAGGTTTTGGGTTGAGACCAACTCAATCCCATAGTTGAGCTCACCAAATATTTCTTGAGGGCTTACTTCAGCTTGGCAAATGTGACCTCTTTGCTTTTTTCCAAATACTCCCCTCTGTGGCTTTTAAAAAATTGTTGTAGAATTTTCATTTTGAAATAATTTTCAATAAGTTGTAAAAATAGAACAAAGGATTCGTAGATACCCTTCACCCAGATTTCCTAAATGTGAAATCTTTAATAATCACAGTACTTTGATAAAAATCAAGAAATCAGCATTGGTGTTTTTATACCTTTTTTTTATTACTATTGCCTAATCTATAGACTTTATTTAAATTTCACTAATTGTTCCACGAATGACCATTTTCTGGGCTAGGATCTAATCTATGATCATGTACTGTATTTAGCTATCACATCTCTTTAGTGTTCTTTAATTGGACTGATTGTTTAGTTTTTCTTTGCCTTTCATGACCTGGACACTCTTGAGTAGCACCAGCTAATTTTTTCGGTAAAATGTCCCTTGATTTGAGCTTGCATTATGTTTCCTCATGATTAAAGTCAGATTATGCAATTTGTGTTAAGGATACAATAGCAGAAACTCAGTTTACTAGTTAAAGGTACAAACTCTATTTTTTTCCTGAATAGAGAGCATGTTGGAGGGTGTTAATAAAAATAGTAAGTCCTTACACATGTAATTGAATTTCGCTAAGCCTGCATTAATACTCATTTACAGTTTGTCTCTTCACCTTTCTTTTGCTTTTTTCTTGCCTCTCTTTCCAAAAAGACCACGTTTGAAAGTAGTCTGGCACCAAATGTTGGGTTAAAAGATATAATTCTGACATTCAGCTGACTCCAGGACAAGTGTTGATTGTCTGAGACAGCAAGATGGTGACTTCAGAGGCCAGAACCCAGTGGGGGACCATGTGGCTTGGCTGGGTACACGGCCTTTGGTAGGAGACAGACACAGTTTTAGTTCTATCACCAACAAGCTGATAGACCTTGGGCAAGTTACTCAGCCTTTCTGAGCCTCAATTTCCTCATCTATAAAATGGAGCTGCTTTGTGGCTTAAATGAGGATAGAGTATGTAAAGTACTTAGCATAGTGTCTGGCTCAGAGAAGGTACTCAGTGTTAGCTAAAATCCATAAATGTAATAATAACTCCAGCTAAATGCACTCATCCTGCTGATGGACGGCCCTGGATAGTTGGGTCTGACCCATGGGCCCTGGCAATATTCTTGGGTAAAACATATGATTAACTGTAGGGCCCCAAAGGACATCAACCTGTTCTTTCAGGCTTGGAGTAAACCCTGAATAGTGGTGTTTCTGTGCCCAGGGCAAGCTCCTTTGACAGTTCTCTTGCTTATAGAGGAAGTAAAATCCTTGCTGTCAGGTTTCTTTAAGTCTAACAGCAGGATGGACCGCTCCCTGTTGTTTACTCTTGTTAGAGCAGCTCCCAGAAGCAGTTTTTCTCCTTCTGTTGGACACTGTAGGGGAGGAAAACATTTTTTTCCTTTACCCAGCTTAGGCTCTCCAGCTGGGGCTCTGCCCAGGAGACTGGCCAAAGACAGATTCACAAGAGAAAATAAATGGAAATTTATCAACATGCACATCACATATGTATAGACTGGAGCACCCAGCAATGAATAACCCTAAAGAGTGGCTAGAACCTGGGCTCACATACCATCTTAGGCTGAAGGAAAAGGACTTTGGGCTTCTGAGTGGGAGAGGTGAGTTATGGGAAGGTGACCAGGAAAAGTACGGTAAACAGTAGTGGTTAGTAAGGTTCAATATACAGATTTAAGTTTAAGATTGTTCCCCACTGATAACAGTTGCTAAGGGTCCTCCCCTTCCTGGTACAAGAAGAGGGAGACATTTTTTACAAATGGAAATTTCTTTAATAAGTGTAAATTTCCTTTACAAAAGAAAAACTTCTCTTTTTTCTGCTGGTTCTCAATGGCCTTTAAGCTCAAAGTAACCAATATGCCAGAGAGGCCCGGTCAGCTCTCTGGAACTATTCAGCACTCTTGCAAGTCTTTCTGATTTATTGGGCGTTGACATCCTTGTCCTACTTTCTGGTGTGGTTCCTTCTTGGAGCAGTGACGTGTTGAGAAAACACAGGTCGACAGTCATCAAAAGGGAGTGAAGAGGTAACTGTGCTCACAACCTACCTGTCATGGACACGGTTCCCCACAACACGTGCAAACCCCCTCACCTCTTCCGCGTTTTCCCTTCACTCTGGTTCTGCTCCAGGGCTCCCTCCCCGATGCCCCTTAGAAATGCTTCCTTCACCCCTTCCCTGGCCAAGCCTGCTCCACCCCCACCTTCGCTACACTGTCTTAAGTGAATGTGAAGTTCAGATGCTGGCCTGCATTTCGCCCCTTTCCCTTCGTTTGTCTAGGTCTGGCAGATTCTCTCCGTTCTCCAGATGGTTTAACCAAAGCCCAAAGAAGGGAACTGGCAAGACGAAGTTTTTTTCAGAGTGCGGAGTGTGGGAGGTGGGTGTGGGTGGACAACTTAAGAGGTTCCAGACCAAATTTGGTTTGCAGCAAGGGGGTGAGGGGTGAGGATGGGCAGGTGAGGCTGCAAATACGTGCACTTCAGCAAAGTGTTAAAAACTCTCCATTTTTCGTATCTTGATACTTCAAGGGAGTCCCCTGCTCCCACTCTCCCCATCAGTGGGTGCACAGAGAGGGGAGGCTTTTCACTGCACAGACAGAACGTTGGTCCCAGGAGAAAACATGCTGTTAAGCACTTTCAAATTTCTGAAAACAAAACAACCCAAAACAGGTGTTTATACAAAGGTTTTGCTAAACTTGCAAAAACAAAATGAGGAAGGCTGCCGGTGACAAAGACATTCTATTCCAAGTGAGTAAAGCCTTGTTTGGAAACTGTGAAGAGGGCCTGTGTGCAGCCCATAAACCCGTCAGCGGGTTATGGGGTGTCCTCCTCTGGCGGCCTCCGCAGCAGTGATGCAAAGTTGGAACCGGGGGTGGTTTGTTTTTAAAATCGGATGAGTCTTATTTACTTTGAAAGTACATGTCTTACAGATTTTTATTTATTTAACAATATATTTTGTATCACTTTAACATTTGTTTTTCTTCTACTTTTTATTTTCTGCCTTTTATCTATTTTTGTATTTTATCGTGTAAGAATACAACGTGAGATCTACTCTCAATAGATTTTTAAGTGCACAATACAATATTGGCATCCATAGGCACCATGTTATACAACAGATCTCTAGAATTTGTTCATCTTGCATAATTGAAATTTTAAAGCTTTTGAACAACTCCCAGTTTCCCCTCCCCCAAGTCCCTGGCAACCACTGTTCTACTCTCTGCCTCTGTGAGTTTGACTAGATGACTCACGAGTGGGATCATGCAGTGTTTCTCCTTCTGACTGGCTTATTTCATTTAGCATAACGCCTTCAAGATTAATCCATGTCGTTGCACATGGCAGGATTTCCTCCTTTTTAAAGGCTTAATAGTGTTCCATTGTGCATGTATATTACATACACTGAGATCCCTCTGGAATTCCAGTTTTCATCATGCCCCACTCCTATCCCTGGCTCAGTGTTTTCCTCCCAGAGGGAGCCTCTTCTTTCTGCCGGATACTCCAGGCCTGTCCAGCTGCCTCGACGCATGTCCCCCCCCCTGGTTACCATCCTGCCTGCTGCTGTCCCCAGGGGCCTGGGCACCCAGAGGTCAATGCCCTTCTGCTGCCCTCTGACTCTGGGAGCCACAGGTCTTCTTATCATTGACATGTGGTTTTAAGTTTATTTTTATTTTTTCAAATCTACTTGTTTCTTTGTGAAAACTTTTGACATTGATTAATGGGTATGAATATATACTTAGAAGAAATAAGACCTGGTGTTCAATAGAACAGTAGGGTGACTACAGTTAACATTAATCTATTGTACATTTCAAAATAGCTGGAAGAGAATAATTCAAGTGTTCCTAGAATAAAGAAAATATAAGTGTTTAAGGTGATAGTTATCCCTATTGCCCTGATTTGATTATATGAATGTGTCAAATTCTCACGTGTATCCCAAAAACACATTATGTAGCAATAAAAAAGTAAAGTTATTGCCAATCAAAAAATCCCCACTTTTGACATTGAAAAAGTGACTGATTTTTTAAAATACTGAGTAAATAATAATACAGTTGGTAGGTGAAATTAGCGACAATTGTTTCGGTGGTATCCTAATTATGAGCGTTTAGGAAGCCCTGTATTTTCTCACTGAACCGTACGGCAGCCCCATGAAGTTCAGGTATGTACGGTTATCACACCTGTTGTGCAAGGCGGCCCCATCTGGGTCAGTGATGCACTAAGTTTTGTGACAATTTCTACAATATCATGTGGCATAGTTTAAGGAATTGGCTTTAATGGAGAAAGTCTGGGTTTGCAGATGAGGGGGCAGCTGTCCCCCTCACTCCCTCATCCCACCCAATTTGGGTGCAGCCTCACCCCCAGGAGGACAGGGCGACGACGCCCCACTCACGCTGGCTTGTTTTCCAGGCAACACAGAATGAGAAGGGGTCGCCTTTGGCAACTGTGCTCACTGAGCCACGATCCCCATTTTACAGATGCAGAAAAAGAGGAAAGAGATTAAATGATTGGCCCAAGTTGCACACCAATCCCAGAGCCTAAATTCAAAACCAACTGATTTTATACTTCAAGGAAAGGAGAAGATTTTATGAGGTGACAAGGAGGCGACCTTGTTCTCTGGACATCACTTTCTGTCACTGCAAGGAGCCAGCCAACTGCATGCTGGTTTGGCCCTTCCCACTTCAGTGCACCTGCTGCCTCCCGCCCTGGGCCACTTTGGCGTCTCGGAAGCTCCCAAAGCCACCGCAGACCATCTCCTTTTCTGATTGTGAAGAAGACTTGGCAGGAGCCTCACTGTTCTTAACACCCACACCAGAGAATTATTCCATGAATTAAAGATGACTTCTACATCCTGCGTTTTAAAATGCTTTATGATCACTGACAGTGGTTCGTGATAGAGGTAGGTATAGAAATGTTTGCGATCTCTTACATAAGGATCAAGATGAAAATAGGAGCTGTTTCCTTAATTCTTACTACACCATTTTTAAGAAACACTTTAATATTCCATTCAACCCTTTCTTCCTTTTATTCCTCTTTCTTTCTTGCTGGTTCTGAAAAATAAATGTAGCCCCATAAATATGCAGAATGTGGAAAGCTGACTTCTCCTATATCTAATAAAACCTTGGGGAGTAATTGAAATACCTTGGTGTGGGCAGTCAGGTTCCATGCTGTGCAATATCAGAAGAAAATTCATAGCAAGGAAATGCAACAGAAAATAGAAAGAGGGGCTGGAGAACAAAACCAGAGCATTAAATAATGAGTAACTGAGAACCTTGAAAAAATCCTTTTAGAATTACATTCTTAGAAAAATAGTCGAGAAGCATCTTCAAAGAAGGACTGCCAGACAAAGTGTCCATGTTGTGCATTTCTAAGGATTGCAAATTCAAAGGAAAGGAAGGAAAGAGCCCCTCCTCCCCCGGCATCTGCTCATTAGACAAAAGAAGTCAGACAGAAGTCACAGCTTTCAATCAAATTTTGACACACGTATTTTTTCGTGATTAGGCTTCCTCCCATCTCCCTTCACTCTTTCCTCTCTGCAACCTGAATTGCAAAGGAGTGTTGTCAAGACAGCAGATCACAAAAAGATAACCGTCTACTGTCAAGTGTCCTAGGTATTTTCTGGAATATCTTACTCTGGTCTTCATGATTTTATGAAAGATTGCTGCACTCATAGTGGGTAGAAAAGTGGTGTTGACTCGGCACATCTGGATCTTGTGAAGGAGAAGGGCTGGCTCGGAGCACGGGGAGCAGAGAGCGGCTTGCAGTCTGCTTTTCTGGCAGAGCCCTGCTGCTTGTTAACCTGCTCTGACCCGGTGCCTTTGGCTATGTGACCTTGTGCAAGCCCTTTACTGTTCCTGGACTCAGTTATTAAGGTTTTTTTTTTTTTAAAGTTATTTCTATATAAAAGAAAATCTTTGGGAAACAGAAGAGTAGAAAAAATGAAAGCAATCACTTATAACTTATTGTAATGATTTTGATCTATTTTCTACCCATCTTTCTTCTCATGTACAGCTGTTTTCTTTTCTTTTTAAAAATATAGTAGAAATTAAACTACGTGATTCAATTTTATTTCCTAATTTTTCTTTTAGCAGTGTTTTGTCTTCCCACATAAAGATAAATTTGACTTTCAGGCATCATTTTACAGAGCTGTGTAATATTCCACACAGATGAGTTTTTGTTTTCCATAGTCTTCATTGACAGAGGGTGTGTTGAACAGGGTTGGGGGCTGTTTTGAGTCTCACTAAAGGAAAGAGAAAGTGCAGCCAGAGTCCTGATGTTCACTTTGTATCTGTAATGAGTCACAGCCAGGTTTGATTGTCAATGTGCATGAACTATTGCTGTGTTCCTACCCAGAGAGGTGAGGCTGCTCTCTTTCTGGAGATCATCTCAGGTCATAGACCAATGACTGTGTTCTCTTTGCTGGTGTCTGTGTGGAGTGAGACAACCTGGGTAAAACTTCTAGCTCTGTAGCCTGCTGCCTTTGTGACTGGGGACAAGGTTCTGGGCTTCCTATGCCTCATTTCCTAAGCGGTAATAGCGTGCATATCATTACAGTTCTTCAATTCTGAGAAATATATTTGGACACACTTGATATTGGGATGAGTGCTGCAATCAATGGACATATTGTAATTTTTCCTTCCTTTTTCCTCCCTCAACATTCCCCAGAGCTATTAAAATCGATGATATCTTAGTACTGAAGAAATTTAATAATACTTGCCTTACAGTGTCTGTTGTTGAAAGGATTAACGGAAACACACATAAAGTGTTCTTAGCATTTGGTGGGAGCCCAATAAATGGCAGCTGTTATTTTACTAGTAAAAAATCTGTATTGTTCTTAGAAGAGTAGAACACTTATCTGTCTAGACTATTTACTATAAGAAATACATTATTTGTAGGTCACATATTTGGTTAAAACTTGTGCTGCTTGGAAAATCCTTCCACATCTTTTGTTAATTAGAGACGGCACAGGGACGGATGGCAGACAGGTTTAAGTTCACGTGCCAAGTCTAATTTGTTGATGGTGATTGTCAGACGTGCTGTATTTTGAGGACTGCTGAGGCAGAGTCTGCGTTTAGCAGGCAAGCATGCCAAGGTCGATTAGTAATATCTTCCCCAGGCTTAGGCAGAAGGAGTGGCCACACACACACTGTTTGCCATTTCTGCATTACGCTGTCACAAAACATTACTTGGCAATTCTTTTGGCATTAGCCAGGCCATGGTTTATCAATTAGGCATTTCATTAAAATCTTCCATCAGTAGACCACTTCTGGGTCAAAGGTGGAAGGTTGAAACCCACACAGGTGAAACTTAAAACTCCAACCCCAGCAGAAACATGGGAGACTTCTCACCATCAGAGAGGGCAGAGCTTTTGCAATGACCTTGATTTTGCTCAGCCCTTGTTCTGCTGATGCTCACTTAGGTCTTGCCTCCTGAGCCTTAAACACCCTGCACCTTGGCCTTTCTAGAACTTGCTGTGGGATGACTGATCTGCCCTTTGGTCTGCCCTGTGACTGCATTTTGTTTTTGTTCCCTTTTGCTGTGGGTAAATGCCTCTAAGCACAGGACCCTTCTCTCAGAAAGGGCAATGATGTTGAAAGAGAGATTGTTCATTTTGTTCTGTGATCTTGTTATCTAAACCTTAGCTTTCAAGGTACTTAGAAAAGAAAATCATTCATTACAGGCACATTGCAGAAGGCTGAAATAGAAAGCTACATACCATTTCTTGCAATATTCTGGTAGTCCCTGTGATTGCAGTGGTTTCTTTCCCGTAAACGAAGGTAAATAGAATTTTCTTTAATTCTGAAACAAATATATATGTTTATATTTAAGCTCAAGACTCTCACGTGAAATTCAAAGAAACATGTTTTTATCATGATTTTTAAAAATACAGTTAAAATGAACTCAGAAAATCAAATCTCTGCTGACAAATTTCCCCTAAACTGTGAATGTATTATTGGGAGTTGTCACAAGAAATAGTCCTATGAAATGCACTGCGTTGATGTGGTAAGACTGTCGTTGAAGATATTAAACTTTTTCATTTGTATGAAGACCTGCAGAGTCATCCTTTTCTAATCTTTTCACCAAGGGATGCTGTAAATTTCTTGAGCAACTGCTCATCTTTATCAACTCTGTTATTTTGAACCTGACCATGAAGCTGTGGCTGACACTCTTGCTGTCCTTCAGATCTATTCTCCCCTTCGTGTGTTATAATAGATTTTGCAGCAGAACCCGTGTCTGCCTGGAATGATGACTGCATTTCCCAGCTTCTCTAGCAGTTAGGAGTGGCATGTCATCACTAAGTTATGGGCAATGAGATGGAATTAGAAGAACCCAGTGGCAGCTGGGCATGATGGCGCATGCCTGTAATCCCAGCTACACGGGTGACTGAGCTGGGAGGATCGTTTGAATCTAGGAGTTTGAATTCAGCTTGGGGAACATAGCAAGACCTTGTGAAGAAGTATTTAGTGGCTTTCTGGTACTGTTTCTTAGGGGTGAGCTGAAAGGAGCTTGGATCCTTGGGCACTAGGTAGAGTTGAGCTCCCAAACCAGTCCTAGACTGCACATCTATGAACTTCCCTGTGTGAGAGAAAGAAACTCATGTGTTGTCTTATTTAAACTTCCCACACGTTGAGTCTCTCTGTTAATAGCAGCTGAATCAAGTACTGATAGACACAGAACTTACAGACAGATTTGACACCAGTGTCAGGCTATGATTGTACAAATTTTAAGTCATTTTCTCGGCTTCCCTTTGTCCCATCTTTGATTTCTGTTTTCTTCTGCTAAGCTTTTAGTTTAATTTAAATGTAATTTAATATTATATTCTCTAAACTACCATAGGCTTCCTAAAATCCTTTTTGAAACGAGACCAGATATAAACTAATGAATAATAATTTAATTCAAAAATATTTGATTACTCTTCAAATGTCTTTTATCTTCCTTTCATTATAATAATTTCATATCTCACAACCTTACCTACAATAACCATTGTATGTATGTGCTATGTAAATCTTACTTCTTGTATTACAGTGGTTGGCAACTGTATCAGTGCTTCAGAAAAGTAAGCATGTATCCTGTTTGGGCATTCATCATACATTGAAAATAGTATCCTTTTTTGAAGTCTGAGAAAACTAATGATCATGTTTTTTAATAGATGACCAAGATGTCTAAGCAATGTTTTATGTATGGAGTTTTTGCTTTGTGGTAGAATTTTCAGGTGAAGTAAGAATCTTATTTTATTTTTTTAAATCAATGCTACCCATTCACATAGTTTAAAAATTAAATTCATTTACTCTGGTGGTCCCCAACCTTTTTGGCACCAGGGACCGGTTTCATGGAAGACAATTTTTCCATGGACTTGGGGAGGGCGGGGAGGCGGAGCTCAGGCCCTGATGCGGGTGAGGGGGAGGGGAGCAGTGGCTGTAAATACAGATGAAGCTTCACTTCCTCACGTGCCACTCACCTCCTGCTGTGCAGCACTGCCCTCCCCCCCTCCACCCCAGCCTGCAGTAAATTTCATGGAAGACAATTTTTCCATAGATGGGGGTGGGGTGGGGGTGGAGATAGTGAGCACCTACTGTGTTCCAGGTACTATTCTAGGCACTTGGGTTATATGGGCAAACGAAAAAGACAAGATCTCTGCCTCTGTGTTGTTGATATTCCAGCAGGAAAAGACAGATGAAAATACTAAATAAACATCATAAGTAAGCAAATTATAGAGTATGCTAGAAAGTGATAAATTCTATGAAAAACAAAGATGGGGAGGGAGGAAAGAGACAAGGATTAGAGTGGGCAGAGGAAATCTAATTGAAAAGGTTGGACGTATTTGAAACTTGGACTGAGGAGGGGAGGGGTGGAAAGGGCAACACACGTAACCTAAACATCTGTACCCCCATATTATGCTGAAATAAAAAAAAAAAAAAGAAAAGGTGAATTTCTGCAAGATCTGAGGTGGTAAGTCTTACAGAGCCAAACAGTTTAACTGTTTGTGTATGTAAGACTTGTAATGATAAGCAGAGATCCCACACTTCCCTCCCCTCCCCATTTCTCCCTTCCCAGAGGCAACTAATTTCAACATCAATTGGCAGAGTCGTTTGGTATTTTTCTCCTTATCTCTAAATAACATACTTTTAAGGCTACTTCTTCATTTTTAGTCTTTGATGTTATCTTGATTTGAATCTTTCATTTCTTACTCTGGAAGAGGAGGATTTGGCTATTCACAACTGATCAATGATCGTTTTTTTTCCCCCTTATAACTTTTTTATTTCCTTGGAGTTAATAGCTGTCTTTTCTTCTTTACTTAATTTTCTAAGTATTTATCATCAACTGAGGCTTAAATATTCTACAGTTTCTTGATCTCCTTTCAGTATGCTCCAATATACCAGATAGTTAGTTAATTTCATTTTCTTGTAAAAATCTCTTCTGGAGCCTGTCGACCTGCTTCGATCTGGACTTGATGTCCTCTCCCCGGTGCACAGTCGATATCCTGGGAGCTCCTTTCTCTATTATCCTGGAGATTCCCTTCCCTTCTTCCTGGGTTGTTAGAGCTCCTAGTTCCCGGAGGGCTATATTTTTCTTATTTTTGATAAAGAATACTTTTAAATAACTTCGAAGAGTGTGTGGGAAGCATCATTATTTTTCTTAGTACTTGTATATCTGAAAATGTTTTTATTCTTTGACTCGATTGCTGGTGATGTGTAAGGTGGGCCCAGAAACACAGCTTGTGCCATAAGTTTAAATATAAATAGAGTTAACTGAACTTATTGGGGAAAAACTTGAAGTGGAGAAGTAGCAGAGTTCACATGGCCACTGAGCTCTCACTATCCCAAAGGAAGATGTCTTAGACAGGATACAGCTAGACGAGACACAGCTGGGACAGGAACTTTGCTGCTTAGCACTTTACACATTATTGGGAAAAGAGGGTTGCAGTGTTTCTAAGTCACTATGTCATAATAATAATAATAGTAATAATAATAAATTTATTTTTTTCAGCCTAATTCTTTTTATTTATTTATTTTTTTATTGATACATATTTGTACATATTTATGGGGTACATGTGATATTTTGTTACATGCATAGGATGTGTAATGATCAAGTCAGGGTATTTAGAGTATCCATCACCTCAAGTATTTATCATGCTTATGTGTTGGGAACATTTCATCCTCTCCAGCTATTTTGAAATATACAATACATTGTTGTTAACTATAGTCACTGTATTCTGCTAATGAACATTAGAATTTATTCCTTCTATCTAACTGTATGTTTGTACCCATTAACCAACCTCTCTACATTCCCCCACCCCCACATCATCCTTCCCAGACTCTGGTATCTATCATTCTACCCTCTACCTCCATGAGATCAACTTTTTTGGTTCTCACATATCAGCGAGAACATATGATACTTGTCTTTCTGTGTCTAGATTATTTCATTTAACATAATGTATTGTTGCAAATGACAGAATTTCATTTTTTCTATAGTTGTGTAGAATATCATTGTGTGTGCACACACATCACTTGTTCACTGATGGACGCTTAGGTTGATTCCATACCTTTGCTATTATGAATAGTGTTGCAATAAACATGGGGGTTCAGGTAGCTTTTTGATATATTGATTTCTTTTCCTTTGGCTAGACACCTAGTAGTGGGATTGCTGAATTGATGGTAGTTATATTTTCAGTTTTTTGAGAAATCTTTAAACTGTTTTCCATAGTAGCTGGAATTTACATTTTCAACAGTGTATAAGAGGTATTAATACCTATTCACCACATGCTTGCCAGCATCTGTTATTTTTTGGTCTTTTTAATAATAGTCATCCTAATTGGAGTAAAATGATGTCTCATTGTGCTTTTGATTTTTATTTCTCTGATGACTAGTAATGTTGAGCATTTCTTCATATATCTGTTAGCCATTTGTATGTCTTCTTTTGAGAAAAGTCTATTCATATCTTTGTCCACTTTTTAATGGGATTATGTCTTTTGTTGTTGTTGAGTTGTTTGAGTTCCTTGTATATTCTGGAGTTCATCTGATTCTTTTCTATTCCTCATTTGTTTGTTTCCTTGACCAGTGGGTTTTATACATTCACGTATTTTCATGATGGTGGATATTATCCTTTTGCTTCCAGGTTTAGAACTCTCTTAAGGATTTCTTGTAGGGCTGGTCTGATGGTGATGAATTCCCTCAACTTTTGCTTGTCTGGGAAAGATTTTATTTCTTCTTTATTTTTGAAGAATAACTTTGCTAGGTATAGTCTCCTTGGTTGACAGTTTTTTTTCTTTCAGCATTCTTTTTTGAGATAGGGTATCACTCTGTCACCTAAGCTAGAGTGCAGTGGCATGATCATAGCTCACTATAACCTCAAACTCCTGGGCTCAAGCAAACTTCTTGGCTCACCCTCCCAAGTAGCTAGGACTACAGGCATGCAACCACTATACCTAGCTAATTTTAACACTTTGACTATATCATTCCATTCTATCCTATTTTGTAAGTTTTCTGCTGAGAAATCCCCTGTTAGTCTAATGGAGGTTTCCTTATAATTATCTAGATGCTTTTTTCTTGCTGTTTTAAAAAATTCTCTCTTTGTCTTTAACTTTTGACACTTTGACTATAATGTTCTGTGGAGAAGATCCTCTTGAATTATATCTATTTGGGGATTTCTGAGCTTCCTGTATCTGGATGTTTAATTCTCTTACTAGATTTGGGGATTTTTCAACTATAATTTTGTTTTCTATCCCTTTTGTTTTCTCTTCACCTTCTGGGACACCAAAAATTTGAATATTTTGTTGCTTTATGGTGTCACATATATTATGTAGACTTTTCTCATTCATTTTTTATTATTTTATGTATTTATGTCTAACTAAGTTATGTCAAAAGACCCATCTTCAAGTTCTGAAATTCTTTCTTCTGCTTGATCTAGTCTGTTGGTAAAGATTTTGAATGTATTGTATATTTCATTCAATGAATTATTCAGTTCCAGAATTTCTGTTTGGTTCTTTCTTAGGATACCTGTCTCTTTGGTAAATTTCTCATTTATATCCTTAATTGCTTTTCTGATTTCTTTGTATTGTTTTTCTGAGTTCTCTTGTGTCTCCCTGAACTTATTTAATATCATTATTTTGAATTCTTTATCTTGGCTTTCATAAATCTTTCTTTGGAAGTGTTATATTTCCTTGTTACTTCATGTTTTTGTGTCTTTATGTTGATATTAGCACATCTGGTGTAATTGTTGCTACTTCCAATTTTTTTAAATTTGCTTTCACTGGGGAGAACTTTTTCCTGAAGATGTATCTGTGTTGTTGGTTGGGTAGGGAACTCTGGCTTTGATCTTGTGTGCATGCAGTAGTGTAGTATCTGTATGACTTCTTTGGCTATAAACAGTGTCAGTAGTGTCTGTGATTTTTTTCAGTGGCTTAGAGTGTGGTTGTTAGTGGAGGTTGTGGTGAAGTTTTGCTGGAAATGAGGGCATCAGGTGAGTCAGTCTTCAGGCCCCAGTGTTGGCAGTGCCAGGCTGAGTGAGCTTGTCCTTGAGTCCCAGGGCAGTGTACACTGGCATTGGTATTAGAAGGTCCAGGTGGGCATTTTCTTTGACCTCCAGGTGGCTTGCTCAGGTGCTGGAAGTGGCAGTGTGGGGCCAGGGGGGTGGGTGAGTCCTCAGGTTCCTGGGCAGCAGGTGTGTTATGGGTAATGGAAGTATCAGTGGCAGTACAATCCTCTGACTCCAAGCGGGGTGATCCCCACTTGTGTTGGTGGTGGCTGCAATGGCTGGGTGGGCCAGTTCCCTGTCCTGCAGGTGGTACATGTGGGTGAACGCCAGCTGTCGTAGTAGTGGCAGGTTGAGTGGGTTTGTCTTGAGGCCCCTGGGAGGAGTGCTCTGGTACTAACAGTGGTGGGTGGGGCAGGACCATCCCCAGAACCCTGGATGGTGTGCTTGGGCACTGGGGAGGGTGTGGAGCTAGGTCGTCTTGTCTGTTCTCAGGCCCCCCCAGTGGTATATACAGGTACTGGCTGTGGCAGGCAGGGGCGAGGTGATCTATAGGCCCCTGGTGGAATTCTCAGGTTAGGGTGGCAGTGGCTGCACTGTGGCCCACCTGCTAGAAAGGGCAGGGTTCCTTTCAGTGGCAGCAGCCATAAACAGGCAGCTGGGAAGGATGCACTTTGGCTCCAGGTGGTGGCTATGGGCAGGGTAGCCTTTCCTTGGGGCATTTTTAAGTGTGCGAGGGTCCTGTTACTGGGGGCAGGAAGGTTGCTCTCAATGGCTCATGTTTCAACCCTGGTGGCAGCAACCAGCCACAGTGGTGGTTGCAGGCAGGAGATGTCAATGAGGCCTCAGGGATGTGGAGAGGCTGGGGGTGTTGGGCCCCAGGGAAGGATATAGTCTGGTGGAGGCTGTGCTCTCAATATGGCACCTTGCTTTGGCTGCTTAGGACTTGGGGAGGTGTGTGGGACCCAGTGCAAGCTCTTTCTCTATAACATTGCTGTCATGTGGTCTCCCGACAGCTCCCTATGTTAGTCCTAGGGCCCTCATAGGTCAAGGGCATCTCTTGTGCCTAGGATCGTAGGCATCTGTGATGGGAATGTGGACCTCTGGGGTCATTCATTCACTCTTTCATTGCATTGGGGAGCCTCTCCAGGCTCTTATCCATTGTTGGATGAGCAGGCCACCTCTTCATTCTCCTTCCTTGCCTTAGGGATTTCCTCTCACTTTTCTGTTGAATTCCAGCATTCTCCCTTAGGTGACTTATTTGAAGCATGATTATCTACTTGCTATTTGGTTCTTCTTTGTGGAGGAGGTTGAGTACCAGATGCTTCTAGGCAGCCATCTTCAAGCCCCTCAATAATAGATTTTTTTTTACATAAGTAAAAAAAATTTATTTATTTTTTTATTAAAAAGTAGGAGCCCCCAAAATAATGGATCAGCTTCTTCCTAAGCTGTCCAAAGGATGAAGGAAATATGCCTCTGAACCATCAGAGTTTGTCTCTTCTTGCCTGATGTGGCACATTATCCTTGACCCCTCTACCCTTGAATCTGGGCTGGCCTATGACTTCTTTGACCAATAGAGTTTGGCAGATGAGACACTATGCCAATTCTGGGGCTGGCTTTTAAGGTACCTGGCAACTTGGTCTCTTGGAGCCCTTAGCAACTATATAAGAAATATGACTACCCTGTTAGAGACCCTTATTACTATGTAAGAAGATCCTACACTGGAAGCAACCAAGATGTCCTTCAGTAGATGAATGGATAAACAAACTATGGTACAGCCATACAATGGAATATTCAGTGATAGCTCAGGAAATAAGCTATCAGGCCATGAAAATAACATGGGAGAACCTTAAATGCATAATGTTAAGTGAAAGAAGCCAATCTGAAAAGGGTACATATTGCATCATTTCAACTATGTGACATTCTGGGAAAAGAAAAACTATGGAGACAGTAAAAAGATCAGTGGTTATATGAGGTCTGGGGGAAGAAAGAGCAGGATGAATAGGTGAAGCACAGTGGATTTTTAGGATAGTCATAATCTAATCTGTATGATACTGTAATGGTGGGTACTTGTCATTATGCAATTGTCAAAAACCGTAGAACTTTGGGTGATGGGCACACTAAAAGCCTGGACTTCACCACTGTATGATATACACATGTAACAGAGTTCAACTTGTATGCCCTAAATATATTAAAACAAAAAATCTCCATATAATGTATAACACAAAGAACGAACCCTAATGGAAACTTGGGACTTTAATGACATATCAGTATTGGCTCTTCATTTGTAACAAATGTACCACACTAATGAAAGATATAAATGATATAGGGGAAAACTTCCAAATTTCCTTCTAAAATTTCAGGATTAAAAAAAAGAAAAAGAAAAAAATAATAGGGGAAATTGGGGAGGAGGTGAGGTGATATATGGAAACTCTGTACTTTCCACTCATTTTTTCTATAAGCCTAAAACTGCTCAACAAAATGAAGTATATATTTTTTAAAAAAGACCCTATATGGAAAGGAAGAGGGACCCAGCTGCACTGAGCCTTCTATCTTCCCTTTCTTGGACACCTGCCATGTGAGTGAAGCCACCTTAGATCTTCCAGCCCAGCCTAGCCATTAGGTGACTACCGTCAAGTAATCACAGGCAATGTCCTACGAAGAGGAAGACTAGCCTAGCCAAGCTCTGCTCGATTCCTGACCCCTCAAATTTCAAGATATAATAAAAGTGGCTGTTGTTTTAAGCCACTAAAGTTTGGAATACTTTGTTACACAACAATAGATAACCGGAACAGATGGTTATAGAATTCTAGGTTAAGATCATTTTCCCTCAGAAGTTTGAAGGAATTGATCCATTGGTTTCTAGCCTCTCCAGTATTGTTAAGTATGAAGCCATTCTGTGTCCTGATCCTTTGAAAGCCTGTAGGAGCATCTTGTTCCAGGTGTTCTAAAATGTTATAATGGCAGTCTTGGTGAGGGTGTATTTTCATTCATAGTGTTAGACATTTGGTGAACACTTTCAACCTAGAAATTCATGTCACTCAGTTCTGAGACATGTTCTGATATTATTTCATTGATGATTTTTCTTTATTTTTTTTATAAATATTATTTGGATATTGGGTTGCCTAAATTGGTATTCTGATTTTCCTAGTTATTCTGTCCTATTTTCATGTTTTTGTCCTTTTTCTCTATTTTTTGCTGAAGAGTATCCTGCTAAAGCACATGGATAATAACCTCAACTTTGTTTTTCAGCCTCTCTATGAAAATCATCTGCTGCCACTGGTATAATTTCCAAGTGATTGTTTTTGTTTTTTGAATATTATTTTAATTTTAGCATAATGTTCTTGTTTTATGAATGTAATATCTTCTTTTATCTTTTTCAAAGGCATTAATTTTAGTTATTTTTATAAGTAGAATATTAGAGTTTTTTCAAAAGGTTTTCCCTTTTAGTGCATAGTCTCCGTTTCCCTAAGTTGTTTTTTTGTCTTTGTTTTATATTGTCTTTCATGTTTAAGGTTTCTTTCAGATGTCTGATGATCTTGTGTTGTGGGCTTATATCTAAATATTGAAACCAATTGCAAACTAACAAGCTGACTTATTTTGATTGGAAACTGGGCCCCTGGGTGTGCTTGTTGATGATGGCCCTCACTGTAGGGTGTGCGTCTGGGCTTTTCTCAGGGAATTGGACTGTTAGCATCTTTGGGGCTTTTCCCTTGGGAACATTCAAATTCTCCAGGGAAGGGTCATCTAGTCTGTAGCCAGGAGAGTACAGGCGGTGTTACCAACACTCTGAAGGTGGGTCAGGAAGGGTCCTCAGCGCTCAACATTCATGTGTTTTAGCAGGATACTCTGCATGTATATTTGGTTTCTCCCAGTCTAGAGACCCTTGAATTTTAGCTTTTTCAGAGAATAAAGCTCTAGTCTTGAGCTCTAGTCTTAGACCTTTTAGGGTGAGGGAGAGGCAATTGACTACCTGTGGAGAGTTGGAAAGGAATCTGAGCAGCTGATTGCCCTTCAGCAATCTTTCTGCCAATACTTCTGGCTTCAGCCTCACCGCTGCTTCTAGAGCTACCACACGTAGCCAATCCTCAAGTCTTTTGGGAGCTCTGTAATGTGAACTGTGTTGCTTCTTGGCATTCCCTCCCACTAGCTGAGGATGCATCTCTCCCAAATCTGCTGTGAGTCCCAAATCTGCTTGTCCTTTCACTTTCTGGTTTCCAGTGTTTTTTGGCTGTTGGCTCTTTCTGTTCTCTTTGTCCTTATGGACAAATTCATTAACTCATTAAAATAGGGCTCCCAAAGGGAGAGAAGCAAATGCTTGTGTTCGATATGCCGTCTTACCCAAAAGCTTGAAATGAATGCTCGCTACACTGTATCATTTATGTCCTGTTTTGACTATTTTATTATTTTGGAAAAAGCAGATGGGAAATGGACGTTAGATCTGAGTTCAATACTAAAATAATTTCATAGTCAATAAAGAGGGGTTATTTTCCTTTTGGAAAGTAATTGTTACAAATATTTAGTCATAAATATATTTTCAACAATTCTAAAAATGGAATTTATGGACCAAAATATTGTTTTGCTCATGACCTGCTCATGGAGAGTAAATAGTGTGTGTATTAATATTTTAGATACAGTTAGTTGCAACTTCCATTATCAGAATATACAAAATTTTTACCAATAGGAGATAGTTTCATTAACATTTCTGGCTAGGGATAGCATCCAGAATTTGGGGATGAAGGTCTTGTTACAAGCTCTAGAAAGTGTTTCATGTAATCAAAGATACTGTTTTCTTTCATCCCCATCCCAAATATATAATCTCTCTTACAAAATTTAAGAATGGAATTTCTCATAGAGTCCTCAGAAATCCTGAGTATATCAAGGGATTAATACATCTTTTGACATGCCTACAAATTGAGAAGATTGCTTAATAGAAAGTTATCTATATGCAGGGTCACTTGAACTTGTATTAATAAGACAAGCTGAAGAGTCTAGAAGACTATGCACAATGAAGTTAAACTGCAATGATTGTTCTGGTCTCAAATTCCTCATCCCTTCCTCCCCTGTCTCCACAAGGATTCAAGTATCCCAATGTGATTTTTTTTCTTTTTCTCTTTTTCTTCTGTTGCACAACAACAAACCCAGTTCAATGGACTAGTAGAAGATGCGGCTACTTTTGGTCTTGTAATCTGAGGGGTGTACAAGAAGGGTACTTACAAGTTCTCTTCCCTAACCCTTGCCCAGTTCTTAAAGTACTGACATCCTCAATGCCAGAAGTAGGCATAGGGGTACACCATGTCAAATTCCAAGTTTTAGCAGCTTCATCTGCTGGAGGGCCCAGGCAGTACAGATATTTCATATAAGGATGCACTGGTCACAATTTGATTTCTAGCACCATAATTCAAAATAGGTAAAACTCAAACAGAATGGCTGTTTGTTGCTGTCCCCAACATTGGCTCAGGAAACACAAAAAACCACTTTCTCTGAAAGCCTTCCAATGGCCCACCCATTTTAGTAAAACAAACAGAGTAATACCAAGAATGGGCTTCCAGAATAATACAGATAAATTAAAGGGTTGATTTAAAACTGAAAAAATGGTTACCTCCTATGTTGACCCAAGCAGAACCTACTTGGAGAGAGGCAAAAGTAGTTTTCCCAAAGGCTTGGTAGCCTATCAGAGGTCTTTGGGGTAAACCAAATGTGATATGATTCAGGCAATAGTGACATAACATATTCTGATGAAATTTCTTAGGCCACTTCTGACCCTCTGCAGAGGCCCAGCTATTATAGTTTGTTATAAATTCTGTGGCCCCATTAAATTGAATCTTAGCGAATAAATCACAAAAAATGGGCTTGGAAGGCCAGTAGCAGGGCCAGTGAGAGACAAATGGTGACATTTGATGTGAAAGGTTAGGGTAGGTAGCAGATTAGGATAAAATGGGATGACTTAGAGACCAGGCAGGCTTTATCCAGGGACCTTTTCTGCTAGGGAGTTTTAAGAAAAGGGTGGATAGTTTTCTTTCTAATATGGATGGAGGTCAAGCCAGCATGGGGCCAGGAGGTAGATTAAAGACTTTTTAAAATTCCTTCCAGCCCTTTGATAATAGCCACATCCCAGAACCCTGTGTAACCCCTAACTCACCACATCATAGAACAAACAAGATTCAGCTTCAGAGAGTGATAAACATGCAGAATATGACTTGTGCATTCACAGAAACTGGCAATAGGCTAATTATGCAGGGGTGAGGATGACTACCGGGGAGGTCCTGGGAGTTCACACACAAAAAGATCAGCAGGACAGCATGATAAATTTCCAATCTGAACTAGCAAAATCGTGCAGAAAATAGACTTCATAGGCACTGTGTTCAATAATTCATGAGCTGCTAAACTCATACAAGCCTTTCTACCTGTTGTTAGGTTAACCTCTTCACTGAGATTTCTTCCTCTGCTGTTCTCTGAGCTTGGAACAGTTATAACTCCCTCCATCCTGGTTTTTCCCAGCCCCAGAATTGATACTAAGCCACTGTATTAGGGTAAACAAACTGTGACAAAACTGAGAGATTTAAAGCTGTGGATGCTTGTAAATCTGAAAAGATCAGTTGTGACATAGAAGATTGTTTTAACGATCTAAACAGCATTTTTCAAAGGATGCTCCATGAAATACCAGTTTCCTGAGAGGAGGTATCTTTCTCATAAAACAGACAAACTACATACAAGTTCTGTGTAGTTCTGTGGTCAAATAAGTTTAAAAAATGTTTCATAGTGTATCTTTTTGGGAGAGATATACAGTGCTTTTTGGCATATTAAAGACTCTGATAAGCCTTACACTGAAAAACTTGTTTCCCTTTATTTAAACTAGCATTTCCAAAACTTGTTTGACTTAAATCTTTACAGAGACCAATGGAACAAAATAGAGAACCTAGAAATAAAATTTATAGCTATAACCAACTGATTTTCGACAAAGCAGACAACAACATACACTGGGGAAAGGACACCCTATTCAATAAATGGTGCTGGGAAAATTGGAGAGTCACATGCAGAAGAATGAAACTGGATCCCTATCTGTCACTATATATAAAAATTATTAATAACTCAAGACAGATTAAAGACTTAAATTTAAGACCTAAAACCATAAAAATTCTAGAAGAAAATGTAGGAAAAACTCTTTTGGACACTGGCCTAGGCAAAGAATTTATGACTAAGACCCCAATAGCAAATACAACAGCAATAAAAATAAATAAATGGGACTTAGTTAAACTAAAAAGTTTCTGACAGCAAAGGAAATCAACAGAGTAAATATACAATGTACAAAACAGGAGAAAATAGTCATGACAAAGGACTAATATCCAGAATCTGCAAAGAACTCAAACAAATCAGCAAGAAAAATTCAAATAACACTATTAAAAAGTGGGCAAAAGACATGAATAGATTTTTTTCAAAAGAAGATATACAAATGTCCAATAAACATATGAAAAAAATGTTTAACATCACTAATCATCAGGGAAACGCAAATTAAAACTACAATGAGATACCACCTTATCCCTGTCAGAATGGCCATTATTAAAAAGTCAAAAAATAGCCTGAAAGCAGTGAACAGGGAATGCTTATACATGTTGGTGGGAATGTGAATTAGTACAACCTCTATGGAGAACAGTTTGGAAATTCCTCAAAGAACTAAAAGTAGACCTACCATTCAATCCAGCAATCCCACTACTGGGTATCTACCCAAAGGCAAAGAAGTCATTATGTCAAAAAGACACTTTTATCTGAAGGTTTATCATAGCACAACTCATGATTGCAAAGATATGAAATCAACTTAAGTGTCCATTAACCGATGAGTGGATAAAGAAAATGTGGTATATATATATATACATACATACATACATATATATACATACATACATATATATATATATATATATATATATATAAATACCATGGAGTACTACTTTGCCATAAAAAGGAATGAAATGATGTCATTTGCAGCAACTTGGATGGAACTGGAGACCATTATCCTAAGTGAAGTATCTCAGGAATGGAAAAACAAATATCACATGTTCTCACAAGTGGAAGCTAAACGAGGAGTACATATGGTCATAAACTGGTGTAATAGACATTGGAAACTAGGGAGGAGGAAGAAAAGGAGGGGGTGAGGGATTAAAAAATATCTGTTGGGTACAATGTACACTATTCTGGTGACAGGTACACTGAAAGTCCTAATTTCAGCATTATACAATTCAACCACGTAAAAAAAACACAATTGTACCTCCTAAATCTATTGAAATAAAAAAATGTGTGTAATACTCTTTAGCACCTTGTAGAGCTAGTATTTCACAGAATAGTTTCTGAAGATACATTGATGAATTATCTCTGTGATTTGCATTTAAGCATTGAGATGGCCTAAAATCTCAGGTTCAACTGGAATTCTATTAGAGGAATTTGAAGGGTGTTCCTTTACTTTGATTAACCTAGGTTGCAAAATTACAACATTCTGGGCAAAAATTTACATCGAGGCTTGGCCTATTATTGACAAAATTCACCTGTTAGCAAATCTCCTCTATGTTTTATTTTTTCCGACTTGGCTACTGAATTGATAAATTTCTTTTAAATTCATGTTCTCCAATTCATTGATTGTGTGGCTACTATTTTTAATGTTGATTGTGTGATTTAATATTTTAATGAATTTTGCTAATTTCTTTTAGAACATATTTAATAGGACACACTTAGAAGTCCGAGGGTTTAAGTTACACTGGCTTATTTTTATACACATCACAATATGCAGCTGGTGATTCAAGTCATGCTGTTTATACTCATTTTCCTCCAAAATGTTAATTCCTACAAATCTGACTTGATTGAAGCAATCTGGGAGAATGCATGTGAAGGAGGTTTGCAGATTATAAAGCACTCTACAAAGGTAATGTGATATTTTTATGAACTGGTTCAGCAATTCTTTTATTGAGTACCTGCTATGTGCCCCACACTGTGCCAGGTACTAGGGCTACAAAATGAAGTCATTTGATTCTTGCACTTGAGATACCCAGAGTCTGGGCATGGCACACGTGGAGTAGGAGAGAATTAATAAACAGTTACGATAAATGAGGTGACATTGGTATTGAAAGGCATGATGGGAGCTCACAAGAGAATCATCCAGTCAGATGAGGGTTAGTATGAAGGGGCTGCCTAGAGGGACTGATCCCTGAGCAGTGGGTCCATGCTTAGATGGAAAATTTTGATGCTCTCTGCATCAAGCATGAGCAGAGAGGAACTAGATAGGATAAAGATGAGGCATGATGCCCCGATTACACTAGTAATCAGGAGGCTACAAATGAGAACAACAATAAATTATTGTCATTATACTCGAAAAAATTAAGACGGACAATATCTACTACTGGCCAGGATGTGGGGAAACAACTATTCTCATACATTAGTTGTGAGAATATTCATTGAAATAGCCCATTTGGGAAGCTCATAAAAATTAAAAATGTATACATTTTGATCCAGAAATTCTTTTTTCTAAAGAAATTCTCACACATATTCTAAACAGTCAGTACAGAATATTCATTGCAGTATTATTGGGAATAGTGAGACTTTGGAGATAAGTTGAATGACCATCAGTAGGAGAAAGAAACAACCATACTATGAAATACTATGCAGTATTGGACAAAAGTGGAAAGTGTTGTTAAGGCAAAGCATCAATTTATAGTATGCTATGTACAATGTGATATCATGTATGGGAAAATGCCAGCAAAGTATTCATTTCTTTATGTACAAGTATATGCATGTAAATACATAGAAAGTGTCTGGAGAGAATTACACTAAATTGTTCACAGGGCTTTGTTCTGGGAAAGGGAGTGGAGTTAGAGGACACAAAGGGAAGACTTTGGCTTTTTAGCTTATGTACATCAGTACTTTCTGTAAAATGAAAATATATTCAAATTTTAAGTAATTACAAATGAAAATTCAAAAATAAGTGGGCATGAGGGGAAGTCATTGCAGGTGAAGGGATTTGTCAGTATGTGGCAGGGAGAGTCCCCTCCGCCAGGAGCCACAGTACCTACAGATGGTCCTTCTTGTCTACGGATGGTGCCTGGATTCCATCCCATTTTACCTTCTCTGGGGCTCATCTTTTCCCTCACCCCTTTTCTCTCTCTCCTATCACTACATGCATGCTGGAGGATTTTCCATGTAAAAAAGTCTTCCTGATCTATCATTCCCTTGCAGCCATCACCCCATTTCTCTGAAGCGAAACTGGTTAAGAGTTGTTCGTGCTCAGTGGCACTGACCTCATTACCTCCTGCACCCATTCTCTCCAGTCAGGCTCCCATCTCCTCTGCCACACTGAAACGTTCCTGGTCAAATCTCTCCTGGTCACCGTCATGCACGCCCCGTGGTCTTTCTCAGCTTTCATCCTCCTCTGCCTCCAGCAGTATTTGGCCAAGGGTCACTTCTCCTTAGAAAGCACTTTTTTCTCTTGACCTCTGGGACTCCAAGCCCTTCCAGATTTCTTTCTACTTTAAGGGCTGTTCCTTCTCAATCTTCTCTTCCCAGATCTCCAAATATCAGCATCCTCCAACCTCTCTGTAATCAGCCAAGTTTCTTTTTTACACTCACTCCTTAGAACACAGATTCCCACACTTTTGCTCTCAGGGTTGCTTTACACTCTGAAGATTATTGAGGACCCCAGAGAGCTTTTCTTTATGTGTGTTAGAGCTACCACTCTCTATTATATTAAAAATTAAAATGGGGAAATTTGAGTGAATATTTAGTCATTAATTTACTTTAAATATCAATAATAAACCCATTACATGTTAATATAAATAACATTTTTTTCTGAAAAAAAAATAGGTTCCAAATCCTCCCCTAAATTAGTGAGAAGAATGGCATTGTTTTACATTTTTGCAACTCTCTTAAATGTCTGGCTTAATAGAAGATCAATTAATTCATTAATTAATAGAAGATTAAGTATTAATAGATTCATTTGCTTCTGAATTCAGTCTGTTGTGATATGTCATTTTGGAAAAAGTATATGAAGAAAATCTGGCCTTATATATATACATATTTGGAAAAGTAGCATTTTAATATCCTTTTTAGATAACTATGGATAGCCTTCTTTGATGCTGCACCAAAACTCAGCAAGTAGTAGTTTCTTAAAGACTGAATAGTTGCAATATGGAATTTGAAATTATATCAATGTCCTTTCTACACATTGTTACATTAAATTCACTGGTCTATTTTGCACTTTCAATGAATCTTTTACCCATATATGATTTTATAATCACACAATAGTCATTTAGAAAATATTGATTCCTGAGTTATGCAGATATTCCAAATTTTGATAAAGTCTTAAAGTATTAGGAAGCTGTCAAGTTCATAGTAGAAGATACAAATTTTCCAAAATTCAAATTTTTCTTTGAAAGCTCAAATTTTATGATTAGTAACCAATACTGTCATTTATTTTCCTTGAGCAACTAGTTCATCTCATTCATTTTAGATAATATATCTGCCATGTATTCAAGTCTGAAAAACCATAGTTTGTTATCTAGTCATTTTTCAGTAAAAGTGGTGTTCCATGAAAAACAAACTCAATTTTCAACTCATCTACACAAGTGCTTTTCTCTATGACAACCATCATATTTTGTTAATAATTCGTAATGTGGCAGAAGTGCTTTATGCATATTTCATATTTCATCAGATTATTAAAAATCAATTTAATACAATTAATAATTTTTTTCTGCTTCATAAGCAAAATTTTAAGGGAAGATTCCCCCCCTTGCTTTAAACTGGGAGTCTGTGGAGGTGAAGAACACAGCGATTACTAACGTAGTTTGGTACCAGTGCTTTGATTTATGCTGTGTCAGTAGTCTTACTTACCATTGCTTTTGTACTATTAGTATAAATGGCTACACAATGAAAAGGCAAATACTGTTTTCGTATTGTTGTGAAAATAGTTTATACCTGTGGACCCCATGAAAGGTCTTAAAGACCCCTCCAGGGCCCATGCACCACACTTAGAGAACCACTGCTGTGAATTCTATCCCACTCCAATCAGCCTCATCCAACTTCAGATGACCACCTCTCTGGTTAATTATTTGTTCTGTGAAGTATAATCATAACAGGGCTAATCATTTGCAATTATATCACATGTAATTTGTGAATAATGGATGTAATAAGGTTATTAAGCCCATTAGTGTTTAGTACTTACATGTCTTTTTTTTAAACATGAAATTAGGTTAGCAAATCTTAGCTGCAAATCCCTACTCTCCAATTTTCTAGTTTTAATGCCCCAAGTGACTTGGTTCAGAGTTATACACTGCTTTTCAAAATTATTCTCTCGTATAATGTCTATTGGGTAGGAGAGAATAGATAACCTTTAACGTACATTCTAGGACACCTCTCATCAAAGATGTGTTTAAATGTTCTTGAAGAGATTATTGTGCCACTTAAAAAAATGGCTACGACTATTTCTTTCTAAGCATTTGCTACATCTCTGGTCCGATATGTCAAATTTAAGCCAGAGGCCGAGGAAGCAACATTTAATCTAGAAAATTCCATTTCATTTGCACTCGCTTATGTTGACTATGGATCTCACTCATTTCTCCAGGTTGGTATATAACTTTGGCAACTGCCTTGGTTCTTTTGGCTTTCATGGCTTTTTATGGCTAAGTTCAGCTTCTTACTTTTTTTTCTATTACATCTCTAGTTGTTGCCCTGTTTTCATCTCGCTGTCATTTAGCCTTGACCTGCAGAACTCCACTGACTCCTGGCCCCAACCTCAGAAGAAGGGAATTGGAATAGCCAAAAATGCTCAGTTTAGGTTTGCTTGAGTTCAGGTGGCTAGTTTTGTTAGGATTCGAGGTCATCTGTTTTTCTCTTTGGGGTTTGCTATGGAGCAAACGGTACACATAAAGGACAGTAATGGGGTGCCCTTTTCTTAACAGCTGATCACACATCCAATGTCACACAGTGCAGGGCTTACTGTGCTGGAGCCCACACTTTAGTGTACAGTCACCCTCCCCCGGCCAAACACGGTTCTGAGAATGGGTCAGGTACTGACCCACAAAATCATCCATGTGTTGTCTCAAGAGACAGGCTGGTTACAGGGTAGAGGAAGACATAGCTGGTGGGGAGAAGTGGGAGCATTTCTCCCCAACAACTTCCTCCTATGCTTCTAAACCAAGTAGCATCATGGATCCTGTTGCCTTACAACTAAACTTGAACATTGGAGAGGACTTCAGAGATCACCTGGTCCAACTCAACTTCAATATATAAATGAGGGTGAGGAATGCTGAATGTTCCACCCAGAATCTCACAGAAGCAGCACCCTTGCAACTGTAAATACAGACTTCCTTTCACTCTACTGCATGGGCTCTGAAATTTTAGATACTACTTTCAAATGAGACATTGTTTTTGTCGAAGTTTTTGTATTGTTTCCCATTATTTACATGTGTTATTGGACCTTGGCTTCTTCAACTTTAGTAGGATTTTCCTGTTACATGAATTGCTTTTGAAAGTTATCAGATACGAAGCACTATATTTAATCTTTTTAAATACTTTTTTCTTCCCACTTACAGTTACAGTTTGGGAAGGGACTATTGCTTGACTATTGTCAAGCTCTACAGTTCCACAGAGGGTTTGTTTTTTTTCTGCTTTTGATCCATTCAATTCCTTCCTGAATCACATTGAAAAAAAAAATAATAATAACACATTGTTTTAAGGGCTATCACATTGAATTTTCTGAAGCCTGAGTAAAGAAAACAGATTTTATTAACGTTGACTCAACTACAGTAACTAAAGATTTGTAAAACTAAGGGATCATGTTCGTCTTTTAATGCATGCACATAACATCATAAGATGAAGGAGATACGAAACTTTGAGAGGGCAAAGAGTATAAAAGGAGGATGAAAGTAAAGGAACTGTCTTCTCTCCTGAACAGCATCATTGTGCTTGTACAAGGTGTATTTTCCAAAGAACAGTGTTTATACCCATAGCATGAGGGTGATTGTAATATCGTAATAGGAAGCACATTCTAGAGATACAGCTGAATGGAGTACTCCGTCAATTCTGTCTCATGTTGATAAGCATTTGGACTCAAGGGACATCTGCTAAAAATGCCTAAGGAAACTGCATATGCCTTTCAGAAGTGCTGCTTCTGGGTCGATATTATTTTTGTTTTCCTGATTCCACAAGAAGAGAACTTCCATCATATGCTAATCTTTGATATTTTTATATAGTTTATAACTTTTTATTCTTTTAATAAGGATATTAGCCTAGTGTAGATTATCTGAGGGTATAATTTACATGATGGTGTATGAGATAGTTCAACTGGACGTACTGGACGGTGATTCTATACACGGAGTGTCATGCTGCCTGGGTTTCTGCTTAATGGGGGAGTCCATTGCAACTCATATTCAAAAGGAGAATTTCCTTTTCTATAAAAAGGAGTTGGATATATTCTTCTCCAGCTGAGTAGCAGAGAACACAGGCACAGTACACAGAAACAGCTGGCAAAAAGAGCATTCTGAGAGAGACAACTAGACAGCTTGGGGCCTTACAAACACATGGAGGGAAAAGTCCCTGCAGGGCAGGTGAACAACCAGCTACAGTGTGCACCTCATTAGAAATACAACAAATAAGGACAATATTCAAAGTCGACACTGAGCAAGTAGCATAAGAAGATTATTAGGTATTTTTGTTTTATAAAAAGCAATACAGACCCTGGTACTAAAAGGTGCCAAGTCAACACAGATTAGCTCAGAGTAGAGATGATTTTCACATAAGCCAAGACGAGATGGCCATTTCATTTGTGAGATGGTGTCAGAATTTCTTTGCATAACACTTATAAGAGTTATAAACCATTCGTGTCTGAAGACTCTCAACTTTTCCTTTCACCCCGCTTCCATACTTCAAAAGAAAGTCCTGTCTGCCTGCTGGGCTCTCATCAGGATGCTGGGTAGAACCTGCCGCAGGACTGGAGCGCTCAAAGGATTTTACACTGGTAAGGGAGTAAACCACTAGTCTGATGCAGAAGGGAAGAGAGAGCTTCCCCTCCAATCCCCCAACAAAAACTACTGACCAGAATCTGCTTGAGAGCAGGAGCTAAGTGTGGCTAGAGTTTTGGGGAAACTAGATTTTGGGGGTGCAGGACAACTACTGATGTGCGTGAGCTGTAAGTCGAAAGCGATGGGGACACGAGTTTTCCCCAGTTTTTCTGGGCATGGTGAGTGGATTCCTCTTTCACTCTTTGAGGGACTCCAGTAAAGATTTAAACTACTTGGCAATTAATTTTAAACATCAGGTTGGTATTTCCTTTATGGCAACTTCATGCAGTCAAAAGGTGGCTGGGATTTTTAGGGTTCATACGTAAATTTAAGCCTCCGGTAAACGTAGAGTAAACTGCATTCATTTCTCATTCATAACTATTTTTACTATTGTCACAAAAGCCTTGATTAAGAGAAACATCCTGACATTTTTATAGATAGATAGCTGGATTGGTCAGAGCACACTTAAATGTAATATTTTTTCAATTCTGATGCTGACAGTGAGGAGATAAATAAGGTTCTCTCTTCCAGAAAGCTGCTTTGGCTGGGCTGTCTCTGGATGTGTCCCAGGGAACAAAGACAGCAGTAGCTGCAGCAGAGGAGGAGGGCACAGAGGCTTAGGGGGTTCCAGTCAGCTGGGAGGATGGGGACCCTGGGAAGGCATCACAGGCACGTGATGGACGTCTGAAACCAGGCACGCCTCATCTTCACACCATGGACGTCTGAAACCAGGCACACCTCATCTTCACACCGGGAGCACTTCTTCAGTTCTCAGTCTTTTCCCTGTCCCATAGCTATGCTCTCAAAGGGACAATAGGTAGAGCAAGCATGTTCCCGCACATACAATAAAGCAGCATGTAAAGGTTGAGGGTTGTGGACTGCGAGGGTCTTGGCCCCCAGATTATTCTCTGTGTTACAATATGACGAGGTTCAGCGATGACAGATCCTACCACGTCTTCTTAGCTGTGTGACATTGGTCACATTTCCTAATGTGTCTATCAACTTAGATTTCTCAACTAAAAAATGCAGAAAATAATCCACTTACCCCACAAAGAGATTAAATGACATAATCTTTATATAATAGTACAGTGAATGGCATATGACTTCTTACTTCTCATGAAGGTTAATTCTTATTATCCCTATTATTGATTAGTTAGTATTTCTACACTAATGGCAATGACTAGCCTTTTTAGAAAACATGATTAACCTTGAAAACAGACACTCAAACTTGAAAACTCATCTCTTTTGCCTTCCCTATAAACACAGATGATTCCTACATAAACATGAGTACGTTTTCCTGAAGGTTGGTTGTCTTTCTTAGTTTCTTCCCTACCCCTTTCATCACCCAAATCTCCTAAATCTTTCAGGGTTTGGCTCCTTGCCTTCCACTCCAAAAGGGAGTGGCTGGTGATCACGTCCAGGAACTCCTTTTCCACCGAACCCTGTGGTTCTGTATGAGACCTGCCCAGATGCATCTCCCTTGTGTCGTCACTGTTCATTGTCTCATCTGCCTTTCTTTATTGTAATTGGCTGCAGAATGGGATAAGCCTTGTTTACCTTCAAATACCTATAACATCTGTGCCTGGTTAGGTGGTAAGTATTTAAGAAATAATTTTAAAGCGAATGAGTAAAGATAACCAAATAAATGATTCATGGCATGCAATGCTCTTTGTTAAACAAAAGAAATGTGTGTTAAAATTATGAACGGTTGTCCCTTGGGCATTCCTGCTCCTTATGGATTTGGGTAAATCAGCCCCATGCACTCTTGCCCTTCTCACAGTTTTCATGGTTTGTCTCATGGTCCTTTCTGGCTTTCTAGTGTTGCTGCCTGAGTCAGAGAAGGCTTCCCTCCTGGCTCAGCCCTGCCTGTAGACCTCAACCCAAAGCTCTGCCCTTTCTTTTGTTTTTATACATGGAAGCCAGTCATCTGCCATATTCCTTATGCTTATGGACTGCTACAAATGTTTTGGGGATGTTGGAAGAAAAACATGGCTTTTTATCATGTTAAGGACACTTGCAAAGTCTCACAGCAGCATAGGTGTCCCCGCCAGGTGCAGGCGCTGGGAGGCACAGTGCAGGCCCTCAGGCAAAACCCAGTCGCACGCAGCGAATTGGGTTTGTGTGTCACTTAGAATCGTCCTGCGTGGTCTCTAGCTACAAATCCAGAGCATTAAATCTAGGGTGATTCCAGGACTTTGAGACTTGCCAATTAATTTTAGCCATTACCTTTATAAATGTTAATTTTTGAGAGTAAATAATAAAGTAAACGTCATTCTCCCTTAAATCAGAAAAATTCAGTGATGTGTTTGAGTACTGTCCATCAGCGGTAAACTGCAAGTCCCCTGGCACCCCTGCAAACAACAGCAGGGATCTTCCTTTCTTGCCAGCACTGTAAAATATAGTTTGCATTGCATCCTACTGTGTCGTGGACTCGATGGAGTGGTGGTTTTGTTATATGTCATTCATGTTCTAGAAGCAATTCCTAATAATTCTCATTTCAACACCTTGGGAGCAAGACCCATCTCCTGATCTTTTCTTACACAGATACATTGAAATATTTGAGGGTGTGCAGACACACATACCTGCTAGTGGAGTCCAGAAACCCAGTAACACCAGAGAGTTGAGGCCAGTCGAGTTCATCTCTAAGAGCTGTTGGTAAATTGGAGAAGGAGTTCTGGAGAAAAAAATTAAAGTAGTAATTAACAAAATGGTCAATTTTTTCCCTGCAGGTAACAAGAATATCCATTGCCTAAGCATTGTTCTCTGTCTGTCTGTCTGTCTCTCTGAATTTCTCTCTTTAAGGGCTTTTGGCATTTAAGGCAGATGCCTCTTAACTTCAGTTTTCATTAGAGAATTCACAATGATCAGCGTCACCCAGGAGCTGGCTTCCGTTCAGGTCCTGTAAGACATGCTGAGTAGACGGCACCTCACACACTTGAGAGAGATGCTGCAGTGCACAGGTAAACTTTGCATGCTTTTATGTTTTCTGAGATTTTCTCCATTTTCAGTTTAGACCAGAAGAAAGTCAATTGCCTAAATAGTAATTAACCTGAAAAATTATACCCAAGCCCCCAGCAAAAATGCCTGTCCTTGTGATATAGTTTTTTTTTTTTTTCAATACAGAGTCTTACTCTGTTGCCTGGGCTAGAGTGCTGTGGCGTCAGCTTCGCTCATGGCAGCCTCAAACTCTTGGGCTCAAGCAATCCTCCTGCCTCAGCCTCCTGAGTACCTGGGACTACAGGCATGTACCACCATGCCTGGCTAATTTTTTCTATATATTTTTAGTTGTCTGGCTAATTTCTTTCTATTTTTTGGTAGAGACAGGGGTCTTGCTCTTGCTCAGGCTGATCTCGAACTCCTGAGCTCAAAGGATCCTCCCGCCTCGGCCTCCCAGAGTGCTAGGATTGCAAGCGTGAGCCACTGCACCAAGCCCCTTGTGATAGAGTTTGGATATTTGGCCCCTCCAAATCTCATGTTGAAATCTGATCCCCAAGGTAGGAGGTGGGGCCTAGTGGGAGGTGTTTGGGTCATGGGGGAGGATCCCTCACCAATGGCTCAGTGCCCTCCTTGTGGTAATGAGTGAGTTCACACTAGAGCTGGTTGTTAAGAAGAGCCTGGCACCTTCCCCCCCTTGCTTCCTCTCTCCTCGTGTGATCTGCACACACTGGCTCCCCTTCACCTTCTGCCGTGAGTGGAAGCTTCCTGAGGTCCTCACCGGAAACAGATGCTGATGCCATGCTCCTGTACAGCCTGCAGAGCCGTGAGCCAAATAAACTTCTTTTCTTTATAAATTATCCAGCCTCAGGTAATCTTTTATAGCAATGCAAAAAGACCAAGACACCTGTGTTTAAAGCCTTGTCCCTAGTCAGTAAATTGATGCTCCCTGACCTTCATGGCAGGTCTTAGACACTTTTGCGAATCTGACTATGGTTCCTTTCCCTACAAAGATGCACTTGTACTAAATATGGCCTCGGATTTCAGGGGGCTCACAGGCCCCCTGCGGCTCCTGCATGATTTGTTAAGAACTCCTCACATAAAGTGTTTACAACAATAGGATTCATTTAAACCACATTTCCATGGCTGGTATAAAATTCTGGAAGAAAAATGTGGTGAGCTACAGCATTTTATAAATTTCCTTTATAAGTGGCCTCTGGGGCACAGCCCTCCTATGGTCTAATTTCTAGAAAAGCTTGTCTAAACTGGTGTGTTTGGAACAGGGCTGCCAGAATTAGCAAATAAAAACACAGGATTACAAGTTAAATTTGAATTTCAGGCAAAAAAGAAATAATTTTCAGTATAAGTTTGTCCTATGCCATGGTTGAGACATACTGAAATAAAATTGTTACTTATCTGAAATTCAAATTTAACTGGATGTCCTGTATTTTACCAAGAAATCCTACTTTGGCCAATATTCCCTTTTTGCCTTGGCTGACAGGAAATCTCAATGAGTGGCTGCAAGAAGCCCCTGCGTTTCTCAACATTGGAAATCCATGCTGCCTTTGGATAAACATGAAAACCTTAGGTCCTCCTTTAATGCTGTTTTAGAATTTAAAATACATTAAAGACGATGTCCAAAGGCAAATCACATGAAAGCAATTGCAGTGTTGAATACGAGTTTTCCAATGTCATGTGCTCCTGCCTCCTGCCCTCCTCCTCCCCGTGGTGATTATCATCCTGTCTTCTAAGGAATCTGAAATCTTCTAAGGATTCTGGAGGTAGCAAGGGGAAGGAAAGCCACACATCCCTCTCATCCACACCTTGAAAACGTGTCTTTGCTGTTCCTTCTGACTACAGAGTAGTACATGTTTGTTATACAAATGCAAACATTATAGTAATTTATGATGTAGAAAGGAAAGCCTCCAAGATATAACTATTGTGAGATAACCACTGTTAACAGTTTGTGTCGTTTATATATATAAATATCTATATGGTTATATAAAATAAATATGTAAAATCTACCATAAGTCTTTACACTTGGAAAACCTCAAGTCATTGTCCTACTTTCAGAGAAATAGAAAATAAGTACTCAAAATAAATAAAAACCAAATTTATATTTCTCAGTTGTGGACTGTTATGGGTTGAATTATGCCCCTCAGAATGTGACCTTATTTGGAAATACGATCACTGCCGATACAGTTAGTTAAGATGAGGTCACACTGGAATAGGATGGGCCCCTAATCCATATGATTGGTCCTTATAAGAAGAGGAGGAAGAGACACAGAAACAAAGACACGTGGGGACACCACGTGGTGACGGAGGCAGAGATTCGAGTGATGCTGCTACACGCCAACGGAATGGCGGGGGCTGCAGCCCTCACCGAAACAGCAGCGTGGAACTGACTTTCACTCAGACCCCTCAAGAGGAACCAGCCCTATGGGCAGCTTGATCTTGTACTTCTGGCCTCCAGAGCTCTGACACAAGCAATTTCTGTTGTTTTAAGCCATCCAGTTTGTGGCACTTTGTTATGGCAGCTGGAGGGAACTAATACATCGCCTCAATTAGGCAATTTGCTTGCAGTTCTTAGTATTCAAGAGGCTAAGATATGAACCCTTCTGCTGTGTTGATTTACTTTCAAAATAAGTCACGCAATACACAACTGTGTTTAAACACAGCAGTTGTCCCAGGGTACCTTGCATATTTTCCATGGGTCTCTGAGAGCTTCCTCTGCTCTTCCTTGCTCAAGTGCCTCATCCTTCCACATGCCAATCCTGAGATTTCCTTGTCTGGAAAGAACGCTTCCAACAGATCTTGGAAGACCACACGGTTCCAGTGACTAGTACTTTGTCTCCTCTTGGCATTAGGCACCCACCACTTTCTGCTCAAAATTCCAACATTACTGTGAGTTAATATTCTCTGTTGTGGTTTCTATTTCTCCTGCCACTATAAAGCAAAATTTTCCTTTGTTTTTTATCTTATTTTTCCCCTACATCTTTTTGTTTGCAATGCGTGTTTGCCGTAGAATTTGAGAATATTCAATTCTGCTAGAGAAGACAAGAAAACAAATAGAAGGGATGAAACTCACAAGATGTGTTAAGCAGAGATAATGAGTAAGCAAGTGACTTGTGAGATGTGGGCAGAATTTATGAGCTGAAGTAAGACAGTAATCTGTAAAAAATGTTAAAAGAATGATATGCTCCTTCCTTGCCATGCTCCCTCACCCTTTTCTCTGTCATCTGTGCAATAGCAGCTTCAGACTTGGGAATGTGGGTTTGGGTGTTGAGTCTGGCTGGGCCCAGTCTCCCGTTCACAGGAAGGAGTTAGACAAGAACTCTGCTGGCGGCACAGGGAGCCATGTCTGATACCCTCTGTAGCCTGGCAAACTAATGCAAGGGATGGTAATTCTAAAGTGTACCAGAAAAGTACGAAAAGGGCTTTGCTCTAAAAATTGGGAGATCTGTCTTCCATGTCTAGCTCTTCAAATTCTAAGAAGATACCCAAATCAAGAAAACTCCATGATTCAGATATGACACCATTGGAAATAGGTCCCATTCTCCATACAGCCCCTGTTCTCATTCTAGGGTGGGTGATAAAGTTCTTGGCTTTGGTGGGGGAAAGGGAGATGTTGAGGAGAGGCGTAGGATAGGAGGGAAAATGGTAGGCAACTTTGTCTTGGGAAGTGGGGTCTCCCCGTTCCCAACATTCTTTCAGCTCAGTCTCTCTGGATCAATCTGAAGAAATGGGTCTCCGCTACCTGGGAGATTCCTGGAATCCTTGTTGATATCCTGGAAGCCCCAGTCAGCCCTGGAATCATCCCCACCGGGATTTAAGCTGGAGTGGACAGCGGCTGGTGCTGAATTGCAGCTGGGGCTAGGCTGTGTTTGTATTCTCCAGCTGGAGCTCTGGAAGGCACAGGCAGGCCAGCTGCATAGGTTTCTCCCGATCATTTGATTGATTTCAAAATAATGCAAACCTGTGTTTTCCTGGTTGAATGTTTTAGACTTCACTTATGGTGTTATGGCAAGGTTTTATTGCTACTAGCTGTGCGAAATTGGGGAAGATATATCCCAGTTTTAGTATCTGTGATGGCTGTAGGAATATTATCCAGTCTACTTCAAAAGGACTGTTGGGAAGGTAAAAAAACACAGTGAGAAGCAGGTTGACAAGCTGGAAGCCCCCTGCTATGTAAAGTGTCATATTTAGGATGGACCACCTAGTGTCCCTTTCCAAGAAGATTGTCCCAGGTTTAAGAAGAGTGAAGTTTATTGCTAGATAGTAGAAAAGATTTGAACAGACCAACAGAATCCTCAACATATTTTTTTCTTCCTTAGTAAATTTGGTAGATAGAAAGGAAAAGTAATGGCCATTAATAGCAAGTGTTTTATAGACCCTAGCAAAAAGAGAATATTTAAGTCATATCACATTAAACACTAAAAGCCTTATTCATGCAACATTATATCCAAGATATTTCAAGCATTTAAGGCAGGAAAAATGCAAATTAAAATTTTCCTCACCAACTCCTGCTTATTTCACTTGAGCATTTATGTTCTCAGGAAACTCATCTTAAATGTACCTTAAATGGACATATGTGAAAAGATTGAATATTTACCAAGAAAAAATTTCCAAATTTAAGGAGCACAAGCAACTCAGTGAGTGTTAGATCAAATACTGCATTGCTTCAAATTTTCTTCTGATTCTTATCAATGACATAAATGTATCTTTATGTCATACTTGGCACTTGTATACTACTTTTGTATAATATTTTCATTTAACATTACTTTGTGTGTGTGTATGTGTGTGTGTGTGTGTGTGTGTGTGTGTGTATTTCCATGCATTGAGAAAGGCTGTTGGTTCTTATTGTTGTTTATTTGTTTAAATTTAAGGGGTACAGGTACAATTTTGTTACATGGATATATTGCATAGTGGTGAATTCTGGGATTTTGGGGTATCCATCACCTGAATAATGTACATTGTACCCATGAAATAATTTCTCATCCCTCAACCCCCTTCCATCCTTACACTCTTCCTAACCTCCAATGTCTATCATTCCACATTCTGTGTCCATGTGTACACATTATTTTGCTCCCTCTTATAAGTGAGAACATGTGGTATTTGACTTTGTTTCTGAGTTGTTTCACTTATAATGATGGCCTCCAGTTCCATCATGTTTCTGCAAAAGATATGATTTCATTCTTTTTTTATGGCTGCATAGTATTCCATTGTGTATATACACAACATTTTCCTTATCCAATCATCCATTGATGAACACTTAGGTTGATTCCACATCTTTACAATTGTGAATTGTGCTGCAATAAACATTTGAGTGCAGGTGTCTGTTTGATAAAAAGATTTCTTTTCCTTTGGGTAGATATTCAGTAGCAGGATTGTTGGATCGAATGATAGTTCTATTTTTGGTCCTTTGAGAAATCTTCATACTGTTTTCCATAAAGATTGTACTAATTTACATTGCTACCGACAATGTATAAACATTATCTTTTCTCTGCATCCTCATCAATATCTATTTTTTATTATCATTTTTTAATAATAGCCATTCTGAATGGTGTAAGATATCTCATTGGGGTTATAATTTGCATTTCTCTGATAATTAGTGATGTTGAGGATTTGTATGCTTGTTGACCATATGCATGTCTTCTGAAAAATATCTATGCATGTCCTTTGCACACTTTTTAATGAGATTTTTTGTTGTTCTTGTTTTGAGTTGAGTTCCTTATAAATTCTGGATATTAGTCCCTTGTCAGTTGCATAGCTTGCAAATATTTTCTCTTATTTTGCAGGTTGCCTGTTCAGTTGGTTGATTACTTCTTTTGCTGTACAGAAACTTTGTAGTTTAAGTTTCATTTATCTATTTTTGTTTTTGTTCCTTGTGCTTTTGGGGTCTTAGTCATGAATTCTTTGCCTAGACCAGTGTCCAGAAGAGTTTTCCCCAGATTTTCTTCCAGCATTTTTATAGTTTCAGGTGTTACATTTAAATCTTTAGTCCATCCATCTTGAATTCTTTGCCTAGACCAGTGTCCAGAAGAGTTTTCCCTAGGTTTTCTTCTAGCATTTTCAGGTGTTACATTTAAATCTTTAGTCCATCTTGAGTTGATTTCTATATAAGTTGAGGGATAGAGGTCCAGTTTCATTCTTCTACATATGGGGATCCAGTTTTCCCAGTATCTTGAAAAAGGTATCTTGCCCCTAGTGTATGTTTTTGTCACCTTTGTCAAGGATCAGTTGGCTGTAGATATGTGGCTTTATTTGTGAGCCCTGTATTCTGTTTCACTGGATCTATGTGTCTATTTTTATACCACTACCATGCTGTTTTGATTACTATAGCCTGGTAGCATAATTTGAAGTCAGGTAACGTGATGTTTCCAGATTTGCTCTTTTTGTTTAGAATTGCTTTGGCTATTTGGGGAGTTTTTGGTTCCCAGTAAATTTTAGGATTGTTTTTTTCTACTTCTGTGAAGAATGACGTTGGTATTTTGATAGGAATTTCAAATTGCAGATTACTTTGGGCAGTATGGTCATTTTAATGATGTTAATTCTTCCAATCCATGAGCATAGCCTGTTTTTTCCATTTGTTTGTGTCATCTACTATTTCTTTCCTTGGTGCTTTGTAATTTTCTTTGTAGAGATTTTCACCATCTTGGTTAAATATATTTATAGGTATTTAAATTTTTTGTAGTTATTATAATGGGATTGGCTTCCTTATTTGGTTCTCAGCTTTATCATTATTGGTGTATAGAAATGTTACTGATTTTTGTACATTGATTTTGTGTACTGAAATTTTACTGAAATCATTTATCAAATCTAAGAGTTTTTTTCATGGAGTCTTTGGGATTTTCTAGATATAAGATCATTTTGTCAGCGAACAGAGATAATTTGACTTCTTCTTCTCCAATTTGAATGCCTTTTATTTCTTTCTCTGGCCTGATTGCTCTAGCTAGTAGTTCTAGATGTTGAACAGCAGTGATGAAAGTGGGCATCCTTATCGTGTTCCAATTCTTAGAGAGAATGCTTTCAACTTTTCTCTGTTCAGTATAATGTTGGCTATGGGTTTGTCATATATGGCTGTTATTATTTTGAGGTATGTTCCTTCTATGACTAGTTTGTTAAGGGTTTTTATCATGAAAGGGTGTTGGATTTTATCAAATGCTTTTTCCGCATCTATTGAGATGATCATATGGTTTTTGTCCTTAATTTTGTTTATGTGATGAATCACATTCATTGATTTGCATATGCTATGGTTCTCATTATGATGACTATTTAGTAAATACAATAATTTGAGTTTGGGAATATTTTAAGCCCTGACTTCAAGAAGCAACTGATGTTGGAGTTTCTTGAAGCTTTCTTAAGTGGGAGAAAGCAAGTAATGGCATCAATAACACATTCATCTGGTTGTGCCAGTCTTCCAGTGGTGAAGGGAATATCTTCAGTGCTTTTATTCCAGAGTTTACATTTGAGCCCTCCCCATGTAGCACTGCTGTGGACAATTTGTACAGTGTATTCCCTTTTCTAATACACTTGACTGAGTTAGACCTAAATTGATTATTTTCAAATGGTATAAAATCACTTGGAGAAATCTGCAAACAACTACTGTTGTAAAAAGATACGAAAAATATCATCAGTTAAATAAGTCTTTTTAAAAATCCATTCCCCAGGAATTAAACTCTCAAAGCAGACAAGGGGATTGTTGTTTTACCAAAAGGTGAAAATAGCTCTTGGATTGGTGTTTTGATAATGCTGGGAGAGTGTCAAGGCCTGAGAATCAGAGTCAAAGGCTATCTGTTTAGCACTGGGACCCAAGGTCTCTCAGTTCTGCTGGTGGGCTGCACTGCCATCTGTCCTGCAGGTAGTGCACGCGGAAGGTAAGCAAGGTTCCTCTTGCTCTATGCCTCTCAGCTCCACAGTGCCCCCTACTGCCTCTTACCTGCTCAGATCTCCCTCCCCGCCCCACCCCCACCCTATCTCCTGAGCGCTTTTCTTACAGAACACCAAATTATGAAACTTTACACAGACTTTCAAATGAATCATGATGTTTGGATGTGCTATGTTTCCTGGATAACTTTTGTATTTTAAGGCAGAATGTAGAAAGGAAATAATATCGAGTTCCCTTTATGTGCCAGGCACTGAGACAGGAAGTGTGCACACATTGTCCAACTTAACACAACTGTGTGAAGGACTGATCTTCCTCCTTTTCTCCCTTCTATGAACACTTTTGAGCAACCACCATATATCAGATGTTGGATACTACCTCTAAAAAAAGAACAAGAATTCACACTTCAAACCAACAGCAGTAAATGAAATGACCAAGCCTTCACTTAGTGAGAGGAACTGGAAGAGACCCTTTTATAGTAGATATCTCCTGTTGCTGGCTCTGGTCTGTGGAGGAGTCTGTGTTTTCTGTGGGCGGAAGAAGTCCTTACACAGGGTGGTGCAGGACCCAGGAAAGCTCTGGGAATAGAACTCAGAGGGAGTTTGGATGCCTTGCCAAGGTCATAGAACTGGTAAACAGCAGGGCTAGGATCTGAACCCAGGTTCTGATGGAACCAGTCAGAGAGAGGCGTAGGGCAGGCCAGATCTGTACCACCCTCAGCTTTCCATAGCCCACTTGTACCTGCTCTTTGCTTTGCCTCCAAGTTGCCTAATCCCATGAAATCACATGATTGGCTAAGCGGGACTTGTTAATTGTTGAAAATGAGGCTTCCTTATTGCTTGTTTAGGGGATAGTCTCTCAGATACTCCTTTGGTTAAAGACTTCAGAAATCCACAGGGGATCCAAGAGTTGCCACCATCTTTTTCTTCTCTGTTTCTCATGTATGAAGGCCACGTTTAACTTAGGAAGAGTGCAGAATTAGTATTTTTGGATACAATATGGAAAAAATATGTGACCCAACACAGTCCCCTTGCCCCGCGCCTCCTCCCCATCACCAAATCTCTATATCCAGGGCCTGTTCTGGCCTGACATATCCTGGGAAAAGGCAGCCACCTCTCAGTGTGTGAGAATACCACACACGCCGCTATGGAGGTCTGTCCTCCAGCGGGGCCTGGCAGATGAAGTTCTGGAAGAGAGGGTCTCTCATCTGGTCCCTGTCTCTGTAATGTCTGGCTTAACTAGATTAGGTAGCACAGTTCTCATAAACTAGTGCTTTGATATAGACAACCTCAAGAAAGTAATTTAGCCCTGTGAGTTGGATTCATAAACCTTACAATCCCCCAATCTATGTGAGATGAGTCTCACATAGAGGGAAGGTCCCTGTGGCTCTGTAATTTATTAAACACACAGACAGACAGGTAGAAAGAGAAGGGGAAAATTATAAGTGTTCAATGAAAGTTGGCTGTCAGTAATATTAATAGGGAAATTCAGAGTACTATGTCAGATTGTAGAAGGGACACCTATCCTACCTGTGGGGCTTCAAGCAAGGAATCTTGAAAGAAATGTTATCTATCGTGTTGAGTCTTGTAAGGTTAGTAAGAGGGAGCCAGGACAAAAGAGGTAGAGGGAAAATAGTTCCAGCATTGCTAACATCACATGCAAAACCTCAAGGCTAAGTTCATTATATTAATATTATGTCCAAAGAAGACCAAGAAACAAACATCAAGTATACCAGTTATATATTTCTATGCAACAAGTTACCCACAAATTTAATGGCTTAAAACATACTCCGTGCCGGCAGACTAGTAATAATAACTAGTAATCATAACTGCTCACCTCCTGGTATTAGGCTTATTTGATGTACATTTAAACTTCAACTTCAGCCAAATAAGGAATTTTCAAGTAAAAAGTAAAGCATTTCATCTTTGACCCTCTACCATCCCAGAAGCTTGTAGGAGCAGTGAAGAAATAGTCAAATGAAGAATTCTAGCAAAATATGACCAGTAAATGAAGAGGACAGAATGGCAGGAAACACGCAACCTGTCATCATTTCGCCTAAATGTAGCTCTTTATTTTTTTATCTTGTCAGCTCCTCTTAGTTTCTTTCTTTCCCCTTTTCTATTATTTATTATTGAAGCTCTAACCCTATGTTTTATTTATGCAATGAATGAGTCGAGGCATGCATTTATCTAACTGCCCCATGCCACATAAGAACGCATTTCTACCAAATTCCCTCCCTCCTGTCATTTTTCCCATGGTGATGGGAGGACTGTATCCAGATTCGTAAAAGTAAGAAAACAAGAGTTTAAAATCTCCTGCTCTCACACAAAGATAATCCCAAGTCAATTCTTTTGTAAGTCCAGTGAAACAGATTCTTTCATAACCTGAAGAAAATAAGTTCTCCAAGGGCCAGAAAGAAGCAACAAGAGGTACGTATCATAGGAGCTGACTCTTCTAATATTATTGATTTTGTAAAAGTTTGGCCATTTCTAAATCAGCCAGACTGCCGTTTGTTGGGGTGTGAGTAGTTTTTCTTTTTGGGGAGGTAATGTCTGGAATTTGACACCAGAAGAAGCTCCACATGCACGGTCAAGTTACGGAGGTGAGACTGGGGAGAAGACCTCCCTGGGGCCACCTGATCACCAGGACTGAACTATTGTGATCATAGATAATCATCTCGTTTTCCTCCTCTCCCTCTCTTTCACCTTATGCCAAGAAGCTGTCACAAAACCTCACTGCCCTGTCCTTTCTGAATTGTGCTCATCGTGGCTCTGGGTCACTGCAGCAGCCTCTAGCTGAGGCCCTGTCCCCTCACCCCCTCTTAGCATTTTCAGCAGTGTTTCCCAGAATCTTCTGGGAAGTGGTCTTAAAGATGCATATTGGGTGGGCTTGTTGTGGGGCCCTGGAATCTCATTTTGAGGAAGTGTCCTAAGTGATTGCAGTGACTGGCCAAGCTTGGGAAGCCTGACCTGCAGGTCCTGGAGCTCTTCAATGTCATCCTCCATGACACGGTGCCCACCTTCCCCAGCCTGTCCTCACAGTCTGCCTCTCCCACCCCCGTAGCCGCCTAGGTCCCGCAACCTGCCGCTGCCCCCTCAGACCTCTAGGCCTTGTCACAAGCTCTTTCTTCCACTACACTGTATTGGTCCAGTGCTGCTCATTGGTCAAGAGTCAGCTAAATCTCGATGTCCTTGCCTGCGCTGGCCTTCCTCTCTCAGGTGTCCCCTTCTACGTTCTCCTTGAACCCTGTACATGCTCAGACAATGACACCTAACATGCTAGCACTAGGGCAGGGGCTAGCAAACTGTTTCTGTAAAGGGCCAGACAGTAAATATTTTAGGTTTTGTAGGCCATTCCATTGTCTCTGTTGTGACCATTGTAACTCAGTTCTGCTGTTGTAATGTGAAAGTAGCCACAGACAATATGTAAATGAACAGGAGCGTGGCTGTGTTCCAATAAAACCTCATTTACAAAAACAGGGGGACCCGCAGCATTTGGCCCAAAGGCCATAGTTTCCTGACCTCTACCCTAGGGTCTAACAGAATCAGTGTGTATCTGGGCTCCATGTTTTAACTCTATTACTTTGGATCAGTTAGCTAAGCTTGCTAAGTCTTAGTTTCTTTATCTACACATACTAATGGGGTCATTTCAGTACTGTCTTAGTCTCTTTGCGCTGCTATAACAAAACACCTTAGACTGGGTAAGGAAAGCAACAGAAATTGACTGCTCGTAGTTCTGGAGGCTGGGAAGTTCAAGATCAAGGTGCTGGCAATTTCGGTGTCTGGTGAAGGCTAGCTCTCGGCTTCGTAGGTGGTTCCTTGTCACTGTGTCCTCACATGGCAGAAGGAGCAAGGGAGCTTCCTCCAACCTCTTTTATAAGGGCACTAAGTCCATTCATGAATGTGGAGCCCCGATGACTTAATTACTTCCTACCTCTTAATACTATCACACCAGGTATTACGTTCCAACTTATAAATTTTGGGAGGACACCAATATTCAGATTATAGCAAGTATTAAATGAGATAAGGGAAAACACAATGCCTTGTATTTGGTAAGCACATGGAAATATTTGCTGTATATTATTACTAAAATTGTGAGCTCACTTGTTTATCTTCCTAACTAGCCTTTAAGCTTCCTGAGGCTAGAGCTGGTGTTTTTCACCTCCAGAGCCCAGCCATCCACCCTTATCTATTTTCTCTGTCTTTATAACAGAATAGTGTTAGTTGAGGCCAGGGCTGCCCAGCCAGGGACTATACTTCTAGGTCTCTGCTGCAGCCCCATGTGGCCATGAGACTAGATTCTGCATGACTGGCTGAGAGAGAGAGTGATTTGTGCCACTGTCTTGCCAACTTCTCCCAAGGTAGGTGTGCCCTCCCTTGGCCCTTTTCCTTCCCTGCAGCTGGGAGGTGGCCAGAGCAGGAGTGGCTACCTTGGACCCAGGGATGGAAGCTGCATATTGAGGATGATCTAACCATCCTCCAGCCCTGCACTGCTTCCCTCTGGATTAGTATGTGAGAGGAAACCACACTTCCATCTTAAGTCACTGAATCTTGGGCCTCTGCTTCAGCAGCTGAACCTATATTCTGCTTGATTAATAAACTAGCTTTTAAGAAGAGCTGGGTCATCCACTCATTCTTGTTGGCTCTCAAATATTTTATCCACATGACACCATGACCGCTTTGCTTCTTCCTGATCTACTTTCCTTTGAGCTCTTTAGCAGTCAGGCTGTCAATTCCTGGCTTGGCGATGCTGTCCTCAATTTCTGCTCCTGGAATCTTTGGACTTTGTATTTCATGCACGCTCCTCTTAATTTTTCTTCTAGAAATTACAGTTTAGCTCATCCTTCTGGCAATCTCCCAACCATTGCCTTGAGTAGGAAATCCACAGGAAATCATACAGAGGCCAGTTTTGACCCCCAGATATTCGACTAGGGCTGAGCTGGGTCATCTCTGCTGCCCCCTCACCCTGCATGCTTCCTAAGGAGTGGCATGGAAGGAATTCAACGGCTTAGAAAAATAATGAATGAATGGTGTGTAGCAATCAATTCCAATCATCCAAAATTATTTTTATTTCCAGAATTCCCTCTTCCACATCCCAAGGGACTTGAGATTCTTAGTGTTTCCCTGTGATGAGTTAGTGCTATGAGATCCATTTGATGGCTAAGGAACATCAGGGAGAGTGAAGCAAAGCGATAGATGTAATTAACCAGCATGCAAGAGATTGTTCTCTAGGTGTAGCAGCAGATAATACAGGCATTGACTAACTGCCGACTCATGCTGCCTCCTGATGGGGAAATCTCTAACTCATGTGCCAGATGTTTTCAGAAGAATGACCCTGGAAGCTCACCTTATTTTGCTGGCAGGTGAGAGCCTGGGACATTCACCTTGAGCAGGGAGAGAAGGGCATTGAGTTGATCAGAACACAAGAATAGCCCACTTGGCCTGTGTTCTTCAACAGGAAAGGGAACAGAAGAACCTTTTGTCTTCTGTGGCCTGATTGCTGCTAGAGAAAAGAATTCACCATGGTGAACTCATCTCCCTTTTTCTGACAGAATAAATGAGAAGTAATGAGAATTGAGGTTTCTCTCCTCATTGTTTAGCATCTTTAATCTGCTAGCCTGCAAGATGTCTGAGAAGCAGAATATGTAATTTGGTCCAGTTTTACCAAACCACCTTTCCTCATCTTAAAAAATAATAACAGACTACTCTAATGCTTAGATATTTCTGGAGTCGACATGAAGTTAACTCAGATAGAATTTCCATATTTTGTATGCACCATGGAAGTCTGCCTTTATGCTTAATGGAAGCTTTATGTGCACCGATAAATCCCGAGAGCGGAGCAGGGCAGGTTAGTGAGAGTAGGGTGAGAGCTTCGCTACTGCCTGTGCTATTTGCAGGCTAATAAAGAGTAGCCAAACCTGATAAACAAAATCATCTCAAAGAGAGAAACGAAGCGCATATGGGCTTGAAAGACAGGAACTGCTTTGCTCTCGGGTGAATATGCATTTTCAGCAGCCAGATTAAGGATTCATTTTGTCCTTGACACAGCACGAAATCCAATCTGTGTCTACTTACCCTACAGACAACAGCCTGTCAGGGGTCGTGCTAAGATTTTATAATAGGACAGGCAACGATCTTCGCTAGCAAAATAAACATTTGGAAAATTATACTTCAGAATCACTTCCCTTCCCCCCACCCCCTTCTTCAGCATGTCATGCAGTTCTGATTCAGTGAAATGTAGCATTTAATATTTTGGAAATAATTTTTGAGCAGATGGGAGAAGAGGCAGGAGGGCAGCATTCTTGCTGGCCAGGATGCTCTCTCTACCTCCCCTTCTTTTTCAACAAAACAATTCAAGCAGTGATTGTTTTTTCTTTGAAAGAAAAAAAAAAAACCACACACCAGCATGAAAGTGTTTTCAGATTTGCTTTTTGTTTTCCTTTGCAATCTTTCTAAGTTGGGGTCTTTCATGTGGCCTGGGTGGCTTGACTTGAAGCTCACTGCTAAGGCTGAGATGTCTTGGAGAGAGGCTCGGGTTGTTTAAGGAGGGAGCAGGCGGATGCATTGGAATGAGGCTCAGATCCTTTGTTTCTGCGGCACCTCGAGGGTGATTCTTCACACTCTCTTTATTGAACTACAAATATCTTTCCAGATGAACACACTCCTAATCTAATTAGCTGTAAACAGGCCTCCCGGGTGCCGCACTGCTTAGCCAGAGGACGGTGTGTGGGAGGGGAGAGGGCTGCTGCATGAAGAACACCCAAGCCAACGATTCCTTCTCGGTGGACGCAGCTGGGGTGGGGATGATGGATGCACAGGACTGTCTTCTGCCTCACAGGGAGACAAAGGCAAAGAAATGTTGCGTAGTCTCATCCAGGGCAGAATGGCCTCTTATGAAACAATATCTGCTTGTTTTTCCGCAGCATTTATTGTCCTGTCCAGACAATATGATCAAATTGTTGGCACAGCAAAGGAATGGCACGAAACGTGTTTAGGCTTCCTGAAGGCTCTTGGTGTGTAATACGCATTTGTGTAATACGCATTTGCACTGTCAGACCCTGAGCAAGACCACGCGGCCTGATGTTTACTTTGCTCCTGTGATAGTTCATGGAGGGATTAATTACATGGTGCAGTCACAGTTACTTCTACACAACCCAAATTCAGAATCTCTGTTCCATGGAACAGGTCAGAAAAAGGTCATGTGGCCTCATTTTAAAAGATGACTTTTGGTTGTTTGGATTCCTACAGGCCATTGAGGAAGGAATGATCTGGCATTTGGTCAACAGCAGCCCACCCTGGGGGTTTCAGGGGACTGGGTGGGGGTGAGGCAGACCCCAGGGTAACAAGACACAAAGATATGAGGTTCTAATTGGGCTGAGGCCACGCTGACAACCAACTAGGCCTCTGGGTGCCACTGGGCCCTCCAGGCTGAGTCATTGGTGTCGCAGGAGGACTGTGAAAGCTGTTCCCTCGCCACTCACCCCAGCCTCCCCCACTGAATGGTCTTCGCAGCTCTTATACCCACTTTGAAGTCCCCTGCTGTCCAGTGCCTGGTGCTGATTCCAGCTGACTCCAGACTCAGTCTGAGAGGGTTTGAGCAGCTTGTGCTGGGGAAGCCCTGGTCCCTCAGCTTCAAGCCCACTCTGCTCTGCTCCCTGACACTGGGCTGGATGCTGCACGCTCCACTTTCCAGGCCTCTCGTGAGGCGGCATCTGCCAATGGGAGGCCCAGGAAGGAGAAGGGAAAGTGAGAGGAGGGGAGAAGGGGCTAAGTCTTGTCTCCTAGTTGAGGGCCTCGACCTCCAGCAGCATCCTTTGCCACTTGCAGCTCAGTCTCCCTGCGCCCTTCTGTGGTTCTCGTAGTCCTCCGTGGCCTACACACCCTTGGCAGTCGGGATACAAACTGTGCTGAGGTCTGAGCACCAGCTATGCCCCTTCCTCTCATTGCTGCTAATTCCCCACCTTCCTTTTTATTCTCTGGTCATAGAATTAGCACCTGCTTCTTCTTTTTTTTTTTTTTTCACAAACATACTTCGTCTTTTATTGATCATCTATAGTTCAACATCAGATACATGTAACATTACAAAAAAAAAAAAAAAAAAAAAAAGATCTGTGCTTGGATTTCAGTTTCCACCTGAAATAACCTGTTGCAATTTTCCCAACTCAGTAGCTCCATAATCGCAGCTGAGGACAGCTTTACTGCTAAACTTAAAGCATAGCCCCGGAAACCTGCTGGCCTCTCCAGTATCAGATACTGCCAGGGGGCAACCTAGCCACGTGTCCTGAGATTGTTCTGTTTCATCACTGTCATGACGTCTGGAGTCCTCGCTCCCCAAAAAAAACAACTTCAGTCATCCTGGAATCTTCATCAGGCACAGCTTTCTGCTAGTGTGGAAACAGCCAATTCTAATATAAGTTTCTGGCTATACCGGAGAAATGGCAGGTACAATGAAACTGTATTTTCCCAAAATGTTGCAGATCAGTTACAGCAAACAGAACGGCGACCGTCAAGGAAAACTGTCACTCTGGGCTCCTTTTTGACCACAGCACCTATGTGGAAGCAGCTGCAGCTTCGATAAGGGCCACTAGCCTCTGTTTCTTGCAGTGATAATCTCAGATTAGCTCAGCAACCCTCTTTCTGCTCTAATACCCACAATCAGTTCCCTGGGTTAAATCTAACAGCCATGTAGCCAATTCCCTCTATTCAATCCCTTCCATGTGAATGCTTTTATCTTTCTGTCTTGTCCCTGCTAAATGTTGTCCTTGACGCTAATTAGATTCTTAGTCTGAAGGGTTCCACCTGCTGAATTAGCCACAAGGCTGGGGCTCTCGTCCTTTGTGGTGACATCACTAAAAGGTTGTGACATAGTAAAAGGAGATTGGCCAGAAGAAGGGTGGGAAGAGAGGGTGGGTAGTGGAGGGACCTGAGGAGTTTTACTAAATGTTTCTTCTTCCCTGTTTCCATATTTCCCAATGAGGTCTGGGAGCCTTAGGGTTTTTACACCTTTGAGAACTCGAGTTACATTTCACTCTTTCAATGAGCATGTAAAATATGAACAGAAAGAAGGAATTCTGAGCAGTCCAGCTATTTTTCTGGAGTGAAATATTGCCTTGCAAACCACTGGGAAGCAAAATGCACTCCTGCACAAGCACACAGAACCCTTGGGCAGAACAAGGCCTGTTCTCAATGGACACTGTCCCCGGTGCCTCACATGTTCTGATACACTGAGGAAACACTGGGTTTACAGACCAGCCCACACCATGCCAATGGCCAATGGCATCCGTGTTTTGCCCTGAAACATTCCATCTTAGTGCATCTCTTCTCTTGCATTTCTAGACATGAAGAATTTTGAAAACTACATGACAGTACCCCATACATCCACCCTTCTTTTATAAATCCTCAAAGTTTGGACATTAGAGGCAGCAGGAAAGACCTATGACAGTGGTTCTCAAAGTATGGACTGGGGACCCCTGGGAGTCTTTGAAACCCTCATAGGGTGTTCATGAAATCACTAATTTTCATCAGAACACTAAGATTTGTTGACCTTTTTCACGCAAATTCATTTATGAGGATACGATGGCATTTTCAAGAGGCTGCATGTATGGGTATCAGAACAGATTGAAGGCAGAAGCAGATACAGGGACCCAGCTGTCTTCTCGTAAGGAGATTCACAGAAATGGAAAACAATGCTATGCTTCTGACATTTTTCATTTTGGAAAATAAAGTTATTGGTCATAAAATATGTTAATATATAATATTTTTCCTATTTTTATTTTTAAATAAATTAATATTTCAAAAATTTCTGTTTTGATCTCTGTTATAGTAATTATTCATGGATATAATTGGTAGATATTGATATATATCTGTGTATGTGACCCATATCTATAGCTATAATGGATATATATTAATGGATATAATAATCCACTTAAACCAAAGTTCTCTGTCTTGTCAATGTTTTTTAAGGGTGCAAATGGGACCTGAGACGAAAAAGTCTGAGCACTGCCCCTCTTTATAGGAGATGTTTCCTACAGGGCACCATTTAGAATGATCATAACCAGTGAATAGACAAGGGAATCAATGTCCATTGAGCCTCTGTCATCTTGCTAGTGTTTGCGGTGTTTGTTGGCACGTTACACAAGCAATGCCTTAGGGTACAATGAGACAACAACTCTATTCTTGTCTCCACTGCTCATGCACACAGTGGTACTAATTCAGTTCATCCCTGGCCCCTGGAAGAAAATCCAGGCCAGCCCAATTATGCATGTGCTCATTCTCAGACAACATAGATTCCTCTAGTTGAGTTAAATTCCATTTCATAAAATTAAAATGTCTAGTCCTCATAATTTTAAGTAAAATTCCTTGCCCCTTGTTCCACCTGGGCTTGAGGCTAGCCATCTGCACCCACTTCCTATGTCCACGTGGCCAGCTTTTTCTTTCACTTGCTGACCAAGACTTCTGAGCCCTGGCAATGGCAGTGGAAGGAGAAGGGGTGTAGCTGGATGTGACACTCTATAATGGGGGCTGTCGTGGTGCTCTTGAGAGGCCCTGCTGGGAACAAGTGACTGAACCTGCCATGTGTAGGTGGGGTCACTGCATTCCCTACATCCCACTAGTCACTTCAGTTTGTTGCTTCAGCCCTGGTCACCTAGAGGTTAAGGCCCATGAGGTCACCTTGCCCCCCGGGCCATCCTCTGCAGATGTCCAATGGCCCAGGCCAGCTCTCTCTTCCTGCTCAGGGAACCTGTTCTTTCTGTCCTGATGCCTCAGTCACTGCCTTTACATTCCTCATGGGAGTGTCAGACACAGCCCTCTTGTCCCCAAGCTCTGGAGACCCCATCCCGGTCTCATTCTCTCAGTGGCCTTCTTATGGTGAGAAGGGAGCCTTTGCACCTTTCCCCCATGGGGAGAGCTGGGCCCCACCGCCGTCTCGACACTGGCCCTTCCCAGCCTTAGCTCTTGGTCCTGGGAGGTGAGAGTTAAGGGACAGGTTGCAGAACTGTCTTCACTCCCTTCTTTCGCAGGTCCTGTAGAAGTGGTTTAATATTTCACTTGGAAGAAATATTAAACAGAGGGAAGGTCCACATTGTCTTGGGGTTTCAGCTAAAACTTAGGTAGAAATAAACAGTCCAATTTTTAACATCTCATTATAAAAATCATCCCAAATTTCTTATGAAGTTTCCATCATTCATATTTTACAGATGAGGAAACTAAAGCCCAAAGGAGTAAATGTAAGTGGTCTATCTGATTCAAAGTCCAAGATTACTCTATATACAGGTAAGTTGGAGGCTTGAAATTCCCCTCTGGGCACTGCTCCTGACTCCCCACCTCAGCTTGGAGAGTGGCTCTCGTGCTGTCAGGAGGGTTTCTGGGCTAGTCCAGGCTAATGCTTCTACTGTTCTGGCATAATTATCAGCAGTGATCCCTCCTCTCTCAAAGTTCCCAGTTTGGACAATAAATTCTATGCTCACCAAAACCATTGGGAGCTGGCGGGTGTGGTGCAGAGGGATAAGAAGCACCAGAAGTTTCTTAGCAGAGCTGATGTTCTATTAGAGTCTCCAAAGGCTGGTTGAGACCTTGAGGAAAGATCTGCAGTTGGGAATGAGGTCCAGGCAGCCACATCCAGATGCGAGGATTCCAGAGAACAGCCCGGGATCAACCCCAGCCCAGTGACACATCCACCCAGGGAGTGTGGTGTCTTTAGGAGCTGTCGTAAAATGTATGGGATGGGAAGGGTGTGAGAAAAACACATGTCCACTGTTGATTCCAGACAGCGCCTGAATTTGTTCATTTCCTTTCTTCTCCACTGTACTTCCCTGGCTTAAGACACGTTTACTAGGACTGTAACAACCTCCTAGCTGGTCTTGTTGCCTGATTCCACACTCCCCCATCCAACCCCGCCACAAGAATCCATCCGGCCCGGAGTGAATATTCTAAAATTCAAATCTGACCATTTCTCAGACCTTCAATGGCTCCCCTGGCCTTCAGGATAAACTCTGAGTTCCCTCACATGGCTTCCAGGCCCTTGGAGACCCATCCTATGCATCTCTCCAGGTGCCCCTCTCGCCTTCCCACCTGTGTTCTATTATTGACTTTATATTTTTTTAAAAATAAAAATAATATTAAAAGAATATTTCAGAACAAATCTGGAACTCCAGAATGTTAAAGTGATTCTCTCTGGGTGGTAATATTAAGGAAGAATTATACTAATTTTTGTATTTTCTTATTTTTCTCCATTGAGTATTTAACGTTTATAATTAGATAAAAGCAATAAAGCAAATACTCTCTTCCTTCTCCCACTTTGGACAGACCTACTTTCTTCCCCATCGCTCTTGACTGTGGTCAAGTGACTTGCTTTGGCTGTCGGTTTAATGGTGGTGCTTGTGTAGGGGCCTTGCCCTCTTGCATCTTGTCATCACTATGAGAAGAAAGGACATGCTCTGGGTAGATGGCCCATCTAAGAAAAATGAGAGACACGTGGCATAGACCTGGGCCCAACTTGAAGCTTGGAGCCAAGATCAACAGAGTCCAGCCTAGAACAGCTGACCCTAGACAACCCACGGATGCAGGAGTGAGAAGGAATGATGGTTGTATTAAATCACTGGAGATTTGGGGGTGTTAGTGGTTATTATTTTGACAATAACTTGGTGATAAATCTTCATTTTCAATATCAATATTCTAAGCAAAATACATCTCTTATTCTTCCTGTCCCATCTTCCATTCTTATCAAACGGTGTACCACAGAAGTGATCCAGGCTGGGAGTGACTAGGCTCATTCTCAGCTTGGAGAGGAATGTTAACCTAGAGAGATTTCAAGAATTCCAGAACATCAGAGGCTTAAAACAGACGACAAACTGACTCTAAAACTATTGCATTGTCCCTCTCATCCATAGTATTATCACCATATTGATGAGACACCTGCATTCCAATCACAGTTATGCCTGATTTGGGTTCCTTACTAGCCTGTTCTCATAGTCATTTCTCAAAACTATTTGCTGCCAAAAAGGAGGAGGGAATGTAACCCAAACCCAAACCCAAACCCAAACCAACAAATGCTGATCAACAGCATTTCAATCAGTTCCTTGCTACAAATAGCACAAGAAAAATGTTACAGTTCAAATTCCAACTGTAAGGTCTCCAGGATGGGGTCACTGGGTTTGCTGAAGTGATTTCCCTAAAATATCTACTTGGTGGGCCCCTCTCTTCCCCAGAAACTTAGCACCCTGCAGAGTGAGTCACTCGCCCTCCCCGTGAGTGGGTGAGAGGCTGTCCTCTCTGGGGGAACACTAAATGTGAAGAGAGGCAGCCTTTCCTCAGCCTCCAGGGACCAGGAGCAGGAGTAGGAAGGACAAGTGCAAGGACGTTGGCCAGCCTCGTTAACTACACCACTGCACTGCAGGGGCCGTGTGTCTGCATGGAATTCGATATACAGGTCCAAAACATTGTCCCAGCCGTTGGTTCACTGAAGCACACTGTTACTACCATCATTCACAGAGTTTCTGGTTTGAGTGCATGTTCAGGCTTTTGCTGACAGGCATGATTCTGCCACCTGTTAGTTGTGTGACCTTGGGCAGTCTACTCAAGCTCTCTGAGAATCTGTCTGTAAAGGGAGGCTGTGTTGTAGCAGCACCTACCAGGGGCTTTTAGAAAGGTTAAAGAAAGAAATGCATTGGTTTTCTTTAGCTGGTTTCCTCAGCTATTTGCTTAATACAGAACAAAACAGAACAGAACAAATGAATCTCCAAAATCTTGAATTGCAGTATTTGGTACATACGTAATACAAATTCAATGAAGTAAAAATAGAAAAAAACTTATCCATAATTCCACCATCCAAAGATAGCCAGTGTAAACATACTGATCTACAACCTTCCAATTATTTTTTTGTTTGCACACATAGACATGCATATATTCACAAAATTGGTTCATAATACTATTTTGTAACCTGATTTTATTCCTTAATAAATGATCATAAATATGTTTTCTTGCCAATAAAGGTGTCTTTTAGCATGTGTATTAATGGTTGTATAAAATTTCATTGTGTAGATATAATATTTTTATATCCCCTATTTTTTGATTTTTAGTTTCTTTCCTCATTTTTACTCTTATAAATAAATAACTCTTTGATTAGTATTCATGTACATACATTCTTGTGATTGATCATTTTTATTTTTTAAATTAAAAAAATTTTATAGATACACAGTATTTGTACATATTTATGGGGGACATATGCTATTTTGTTACATGTGTAAAGTGTGTTATGATGTAGTCAGAGTGTTTAGGGTATCCATCACCTCAAGCATTTATCATTTCTATGGGAACATTTCAAGTCCTCTATTCTTGCTATTTTTTTGTGGGGAGGACAGGATCTCTGTTGCCCAGGCTAGAGTGCAGTTACGTCTTAGCTCACAGCAACCTCAAACTGCTGGGTTCAAGTGATCCTC
>CAUYSK010079218.1:0-12053 GCA_963575035.1 Avahi laniger | reverse complement strand
GAGCTCAGGAGTTCGAAACCAGCCTGAGCAAGAGCAAGACCCCGTCTCTACTAAAATTAGAAAGAAATTAATTGGACAACTAAAAATATATAGAAAAAACTAGCCGGGCATGGTGGCACATGCCTGTAGTCCCAGCTACTCGGGAGGCTGGGGCAGGAGGATCGCTTGAGCCCAGGAGTTTGAAGTTGCTGTGAGCTAGGCTGACACCACGGCACTCTAGCCTGGGCCACACAGTGAGACTCTGTCACAAAAAAAAAAAAAAAAAACAGGTTTGCAAGAAGGACGGACTACACCTAGTTGGAGGTAGCAGGAAAGGTTTCACAGAGGACGAGGCCACTGCACGAGGCCGAAGGAGGAACAAGACTTTAGTAAGCAAGATAGATAAGGGAGGATCATGCACAAAAGACAGAGCAAGGAACAGCAGGCGGTACCTTGCGCAAGTTATTTGAAGTTTAAATAGATTTGAAGTTAAATTTTAAACCATAGTAAGCCTTTGTTTCCTTATCCATAGAACAGGCATAACAATAGTCCCCCTCTTACAGAGTAGATGACGGGTAAATGTGATGCGTGTGTAGTACTTATTCAGCACAGGGTCCGACAGTAAATGCTTATTATTATATGTGCTATATGTAATGCTATATTATTTTGGGTACACACTTATTGGAGTTTCGGGTGTGGTAGGGAACTAGCTGCAGGGAATGTAATGGATTAATACTGAGCGGTGGGAATGGAGGTGGGGAGGAGGCGACAAAGTCACGGCTGAGAGACATTGCAAAGGTAGAATCTATGTGACCGACCACAGGTAAAGACATAAAAGAAGAGGAAGCTGAGTTGATGCCAGGGTTTCAACTTGGGGTGCTAGAAGAGTGGTCATGTCCTGGAAGGGCCACAGGAAATTGCAACCAACTTTTACTACAGTCCATAAACTCCAGGCACTGGGCAAGGGCTTGATTCCTGTCATCTCACATTCAAAAATCACCCCTTTGGCAGGATCATACTTCAAATACACACGAGCACTTGCTATTTGCAATATCCTAAGAGGAATCATTTTTGTAACACTACAAAAGCGATTTTTTTCAAATACGGATTTATATCAAGCTTGTTTAAAGTCTAGATTACACCTGTATGTGTCAATTCCCCAAATAACGTCTATATGTCTTCCAAACTGTAATGATGCAACACCTAACTGTTTATTGAATGAACGGTTCCCTGAGTACCAACTTTTGACTAGGTCCAATTTTCTTCATGATTTAGTCACTTTTAATTCAAGGTTTCCTATCCATTCTATGGGAAATAGCTATAAGGAGAAAGCTATTCCTGGGGCATTGGTCTGTAACCCCCAACTTGAAATTTTACTGGAACTGTGGAAATGGAGGACATTAGTTTCTCTTTTACATCATGCCCTCTGTGCCCTCACTGGGAACATGTGGAGGCCACTGGGGAGTGTGTAACAGGGCCTGGTGCTTTTTCTGAATAAATCATCCTGGCCTTAATGACCAGAGTCTTAGATTCCCCGGTTTAATTGAAATTGCACCCCCTGATTGAATCAAGATACTGTTTTTCTCTTTCATTTCTTTTAAACATAACTATTAATCTTTAAAAATTTAAATGGCATATTTGTCTGACATTTTAGAAATGAAAAAAAATATTTTTCACGTGTGATTTTCCAATAGACCTATGAATTAGGCAAGGCAAATATTGTTAATTTTATTGAGGAGGAAATAGAGGAACGCCGACTCCAAATCAGGAAATACTTAGTGTTCTTCCTCCTCCGTCTGCCACCTTGCTGAATTCATTCCACACTGGTCTCCTCCCCTGTGTCCGAGTTCCTCAGCTGACGGTTTGGACACCCCCAGACCCAGGCTCAGCCAGGTCACAGCCGAGGAATTGAGTCTCCCTTCCGAATTTGCTTATTTTCTCTGTTCTTCTGAAGCAAATGAAAAGAGGATTATCTGTTCTGACTTTTTAAAATGTTAATTTTTAACAGGTGAGTTCAGAAAGGTGGGCAGTAGCGCCAATTCATCAGACTTTCACCGTGTCCATGCGACAGCAAAGAGCTGTTGCCTCGAATGGCTTCTGTGAAGACATCATGGAAAACAAAAGGCCATGGCTTCCATACTAATAGTGGCGTGGTCAAGAGATGTCTTGTGAGACAGAACTTACAAAATTTGCCGAGATAACCGTGGTCTTCCAGGAGAGGTTTCCCCAGTGTATTGAAGAAAGTTACCCGCCCCCCATTTCCAACTGGATTCAAGATTCCTTTGGTCCGGACACAGTTGGAATCATTGGTGCTATTTCTGAATAATACTTTTCTACCAATGAGACAAGCACTGGTTAAAATTTTTGCTTTGTATTATTTGGTAAACCCATAAAAATAGTTTGAAATGATTTCCACACACAAAAGAGAAGTTCACAAAGAAAAAAACTATATTTTATAATATGTCACAGGATTAGAGAGAAAAAAAGAAAAAACTATGTTTTAAATAATTTTTGTTTGAACCTCCTAAGCAGAATATTAGCATATTATTTTTATCTCCCTTTACCTTTTCTCTTAAACCATGTCTGTTTAATTAAAAATACAATGGAGATAATTATCTACTTTCATGAAATTTTCCTAGTGACACAACTTTTAAAAATGATGAAAAAAGAAATATGCTAATTATATCTTTCTCAATTTTCTGGTTTCTCAGACTTCAGGGCTGGTTCTATAGTGCTTTTTTTTTTTTTTAACATTTTAAATAAAATAAAGGGCTATTTCCATAGTTAATTAGCTTTGTCTTTTTTTCCCTCCACTTGAAACTGCTTCAAAAGAACATATAAATATTAAAAATATTGGATGGAATAGTAGATCCAATCTAAAGGTCAACTGTAGAAGCAGTATTCTCTCTGAAAACTGGTTTCCATCATGTGGCTATTGGCTTGCTAAACTTAACAGCTTCGTATGAGAAGGACATTTTTGGTGAGTAGGAAACATGCTTTAAGCATGAGATTGGTTGGAAGGGTTCAACTCACCTTTACTGTAAATCAGTTGTAAAATGTGACTTGCTTTGAGAATTGGTGTCATAGTTCTTCTCTTGTTCATAGTGACATCTGGCTTAGCATTCTCTTTGAACGTGTTTCCTAGTGTCCCAATCTTCCATTTATGGAGATGACTTCTGCAACTCACTGGATTTTTTTGAAAAATTCTAACTGGACTTTTCGTTTCTAACAATTCAGTCACCATACTTCTGAAATACAGTAACCGAAAAGAATTCGAGTCATGCACAATCATGGTACTGGAAATCCTGTGAGTCGCCTATGCTATTGAGATGAAGCCACAGGTGTGTTATCTGCAAGCATTGGATTCATGATATCTGGAAGGTCTATAAATCACAGTGGTTATTTGCAAAGATGTTCTTTCTTTTTTCTATTTCTCTCTTTTCCTCTATAGGAAGAAAATAAAATATGTAGGCCCATTAATCTGCACAGGTCAGTCACACTGATAAGGCATATTCCTGGGAAAAGTAAATCTGCAGTTCAATTCGTATATAACACACAAAAAAGGGGCAAAAGGCCAGTCCATTTCACTTTTAGCAATTATGAAGACCTAAGTACTAATGAAGCTATTGGAATCATTTGTCTTGGGTTTTCTTAAAAGTTAAGGAAAGATAATGCATATTTCTAAAATTAATCCAGTGGGTTTAATTTGGCTTTAAAAACCAATCATAAATATTAAAATCTAAGATGAGATAATTAGAGATTTAGATGACAATACATACTGTTCTCTTATTTTTGTATAATAAGTGGGCATTTTGTGTAAAAGTTATATTTGAGATACTTTGTTGGAGTAAAATGTTCAGATTCCATTCAATATTTTTAATATTAATATGTTCTTTTGAAGGAGTTTTGAGTGGAGAAAAAAAAGGCAAAGCTAATTAACTATGGAAATGGCCAGTTGTTTTATTTAAAATGTTTAAAAACCCAAAAAACAAAAAAACACTGCAGAACCAGCCTTGAAGACTGAGTTTTACAACAGTGGTACTCAGACAAATTTTTAGTGTACAGTGAATTAATACTCTTTTCTGAATTAGTTTTTCTCATCTGCTGTTTCTCATCATCTCTCTTCTAAGAAGTTAAAATGTTATTATGAAGACTGAAGTGAGGAAAAGAGATTGGACCTAAAGATAGTTCCTCGACTGGAACTGTTCCTAATGTTTTAAGCAGGAGAGCAAATATTGAATGAAGCGCGGTGAGGTACAGCGGTTGCAGTCTGTTCTAACTGGATAGTCACAAAGAACAATAGCAAAAAGGACACTTATTCTGGTGTTTGGAGAAGAAAAGCCAATGCCTGACAGTTTTAGCTCACATTAACAGGTACCTAAAATATAAAGTATGAAGGTAGCATCATTATGTGCTCTGTGTAAGCGTTTCCTAGATTGTTTTTTCAAATTCGGAATTTTCAAGCGCCCTTCTAGAAGTTTGTTGAAAGCGGGCTGGTGCAGCCTGGCGTGAACTCACAGCTGTTTAACATCTCAGCTCGCAGGGAGCCCGGCTGCTAATTGGTCCCAAAGCCAATTTAAGTTGTCTTATCACGCAACGGGCATCACTACGTCGATGGGGCTGAGGCGTGTCGCACACAGCTCATGATACGGATCCTTTTTCGAGGCATTCTGGACAGAGCAATTTAGAGACTGTTAAAAACTTAAAAATCAAGTTCACAAGTGGAAACTTGCAATTCTTTGAGGAGAGAAGAGATCGTTTGGAGGTTTGAAGAATACCTTAGGAGGCGTCAGGAAACACACAAAGAGGACGCTTTTCCTGCAGAGCATTTACAGGGATGTAACGTGTTTGCCAGCAGCGTTTCTGTGCTAAGAGTTTTCAGGAGTTAGCATAAATCATACTGTTTTCTTCTTTAACTTCTCTTTCCTCAACTTGCGTTATGATCCTCCCGTGAGCTGTGCGTTTTAAGTGGCATGGCTTAAACGTGGGTGTATAGGCTAATTCCAAAGAGGATCAAGGACACATTTAGCAATAAACTGCAACGCATTGGGACTAAAACAATGTTACCGTAGCTTTTTCCTGATTTTTTTTTCCACTAACAAAATATTAGTGTGAAATAATTGTACTCTAGGTTAGTAACAAAACAAACAGGGATTGCATATGTGCATTTAATAACACCTGAAAATAAATATAAAGAAGACAAAATACATATAATTCAGATGACTTTGGAAATGCTGCACAAGTTTATCATGAAGATTAGGGAGCAAGGCACTGGAAAATTACTTCGAAACAAAAGGAAAGTTTCTCAGCTCACAAGATGAAATTTTTTATTTCCTTGTAAGAGGAAACTAATCAGATAGCTATTTTCCTGAAACAGAGCGTTCCAAATGGAAGTTGGGGGGGGGGGAAGCAACGGTATTTTAATACACGTTGCAATCTGTAATCCTGCACGATCTTCCTGTAATTTTCCAGTATTTTTAAAATGTGGAAAGTAGAATTAGAAAGGCTGGAAATGTTAAGGGAAAAATTTTGATCCCAGTAATATGAATCGGGAAGTTGAGAGTAAAATAACAGCCACACACTGCCTTTATTATTCCTCATAAAAGCTATGGCTGAAAAGGACCAGGGCATCGAAGTCTCTGTGGCGCAATCGGTTAGCGCGTTCGGCTGTTAACCGAAAGGTTGGTGGTTCGAGCCCACCCAGGGACGCAACCTCATTTTATGAGCTGCTGTCCGGTAGTTTTGCACAAATCGCGGAGTTAAGGTCTCTGGGCTAAACTGGGGTGGATTGTCCGAGGACCGGAGCAGAGAAAGCGGCGACTTTCACGTCGCGCGGCCCACCGGCGGGTGCTCTTCGGTTTCCGGCCGTGCTGGGGGTGGGGGTCAGCGAGTCCCTCCTCCAGCCGCTTTCCTCTCCCGGCGTCAGGTGAGGGCTGCCTGGCGTGCCCCGGCACCGGCGCACGGGGCTCTGCCTCGCCAGGCTCCCGCGGCTGCCGAGCGGGAGGGGCAGCGAGCGCCGGAAGCGCGCGGAAGCTGCGCGCGCCCGTTAACGGCGCGCGCCCGCCGTTCCAGCTCGAGGCGTTCCCGGAGGCCCGCGCGCGCGAGGACGCGCCCCCGGCCGGGCTTCTGCTTCGGGACCCCTGAAGCCTCACAGGACCGCTAAATGCAAGTATGTTAAGAGTCTCAAGTTCAAGCTGCAAACTGCTTTAAATTTCTCGTTCCCTTGAAGCTCCAGCCCCTCTTTTGTCTGTTCCCCGTCAGTGTAAACACATACTTAGTCTACGTCTCAACATGAATTGTTCCTGGTGTTAATAAATTCAGGAATAATTTTTGTCATAATAAATCCCCCTTTGCGTGGACACTCTTGTGAGAGCTTTTATATGTAGTATTTTACTATTTTTACTAAAGTGCTAGAATTTTGTAGAGAATGGAATTTGTGCTGCTACGCATTTTCCCATCTATGCAGAAAACCTATTTTATAACAGTGTGATGGTTAAACTTAAAAAAAAAACAGTGAGAAAGATTAAAGGTGAAGCTGCTACCATATTTTGCTTCAACATTCTATAAGTCTATTACCTTTCATTTCCCAAAATGCAAAGCCTCCTCAAAATAGTTACTTTGTGTTAGACTTGACTCTCTAAATAAGCACTGCCTTCGAGAAGTAATCGTAGTTTCATCGTAATAATTATTGTCTTGGGTATAGAGTGCAGAAATTTTGGAAGACAATTTTGAAGAAAATAAGAACCGATGTGTCTTATTCCTGCAAATATATAGTTTTATACTCTTTTTTAAACTATTTTTCGCGAGGTCAACGTATGAATAAAGGCTAACATGTTTTGAGTGCCTACTACTTGCAGACACTGTTGTAAGTGCTCTCATGCACTAGTGTGTAATCCCCACAACCTGTCCAGGTCCCATTACTGCACAGGTGAGGCAACTCAGCACAGCTGAGTAATTTGCCTGAAATTGCAGTTATTAATAGTTTGGAACCTAGGTACTCAGGCCCAAAGCCCGAGCTCCTCACTGCTGTGCTGGCCGCCTGGAAGTTTTCTCCTTTAAAATACAGCTTCTCAATTAATGAGTTAATTTAAAACCAAAAGTGAAGTTTTAATTGTTTTTTGTGACGTTTTATTAATATTTTGCCCCAAATCTTGTCAAAGGGGTTAAAAAATAACCAAAACCCCTCCCACAACATTCATGGAACGCTAAAGGGCATTGTTCAATTACTGATTCTTTGTGTTGCTGTATTTTATTCGAATGAAAACTGTGTAGTAACAAGAAATCTTCCTGGGACATGTGTCTTTGGGAAACGATTTGATACATTTAGGTAGAGAAGGCAAGGTCAGAGATAGAGGCAGACAAAATCTGGAAAAGAAATAGAATAGATTCAAGCACTGGGGAGTTAGTCTAGAGTCTAGGGATTCTTTGACCCCAGGTTGGTGTTTGGGAGTTGGTGCACCCATGTAGACCTCTGTGTCAGGACACTTCTGTGAAATACTACCAGGATTTGCACTTGATAGGTGCCTAGGTGGTGGTTTTTTAGATTTGATCCCAAATTTCTAAGTATGTTCTACTTCTCTCTATTTGGGGGATTAATAGGATTTAGAGACCAGAAAATAAAGAAGAAGAATTGAATGAAAATGGACAAAGGATGCTGAGTGCAAAACTGCCCTCCGATGTAAGTAGTTGATGTTATTATGTGGGCAAATACTTAGGGCATTTCCTTGGACTTGGCTCTTGCAGACAGATAAGATAGACAGGAAACATTTTGGAAAAATTGCTTAAATATTTATGGATGCATTGACTTTGCAAAATTTTAATATGTATTGGTCATAGATGTTACAATAAATACTATTTCTGGGGTCATCGTTAATTTCTTAGATCTGTAATGCCAACCAAGCCCAGATATATGTCAAGATCATTTAGAGCATTAATTAAAGGCTGAATAGCATTTAATTATATTGTATGTCTGAATATGTAAATATGTAATACATTCCTACTATTGCTAATAAACCATTGTATACTTAAGCTGCATGTATAAAATCAGAGGGAAACTCACCAAAGTAATGTAAAAGGATGAACCAATTGCTATGGTTTAAAAACTCATTAGAGAATGTAATAGCCATATAATTCAGGAAAGGACAAAATAGGTAATCAATAGATGAAAATCAAAGATCTTTCAGGAAAAGTATAGAAATCATCCATTTAACATATTTTTATAATGTGAGTGTTTCTTTAGACCACAATGGAGGCTGGGAGGAAACCACAAGGTTAATGTCTCTGTTTTCATGTCCAGCACTTGTGTCTGATGTCACGTGATGGAAAGTTTAGGAAAAAAAGCCTGCAGATACTTACCTGCCCTGTTTATGCATGCATAAAACATGATAATGAATATTGCAAATATGAACTTGAATTTTATTTCTCTGAATTTCTGTGGACACAAGGCCTAAAATGTTCTTCAACTTACAGCTATAAGCGACAGAACAGGGATAAATTGGTGGTAGAATATGCTATAATACATTTAACTAGAAAATAGTTTAAGAACTTGAAACATTTTGAGTAATTAAGACTGTTAATTTTGTCAACTGCACTATTTCATTTAAAGTGTTTCAGGTTGATCTCTTTTGGTAGTGTCAGTGTATTTTATGATTTTATGCATTGGAAATAAATGTTGAATTTATAGGAATAAGGTGAGAATAAACTACACCTGTAAATCAATCTAAATGATTAAATCTTATTTATTTATCTTTAACTTTTTTTTTGAGGTAAAGCATACATACATAATTTTCTATCTTTATCATGTTACGTGTATAGATCAGTGGTAATAAATACATTTCTATTCTTTTTTTTTCCTTCCTCTCCCTTTCCCTCTTCCTCCCATCCCCCAGCCTCTAGTAATCACCCATCTACTCCATATTTTCATGATATCCACTTTTTTTAGATCCTACATATGATATGAACATGCGATATTTGTCTTTCTGTACTTGGCTTATTTCACTTAACATAATGGCCTCCGATTCCATCCATGTTGCTGTAAATGACAGAATTTCATTCATTTTTATGGCTGAATAATATTCTGTGTATATATACCACATTTTCTTTATCCATTCATCCATTGATGGCCACTTGGGCTGATTCCACATTTTGGCTATTGTGAACAGTGCTACAATAAACATAGGAGTGCAGATATCTCTTTGATATATTGATTTCCTTTTTATTGGGTATTTACCCAGTAGTGGAACTGCTGAATCATATGGAAGTTCTATTTTTAGTCTTTTTTCCATAGTGGTTGTATTAATTTAATTCCCAGTAACAGTGTATGAAGGTTCCTCTTTCTCCACATCCTCACCAACTTCTGTTATTGTCAGTCTTTTTCATATAAGATATTTTAACGGGGGTGAAATGATATTGCATTGTGGTTTTGGTTTGCATTTCTCTGATGATTAGTGATGCTGAAAATTTTTTCATATACCAGCTGGACATTTGTTTGTCTTCTTTTGAGAAATGTCTGTTCAGGTCTTTTGCCCATTTTAAAATCAAAAAATTTTTTTTTTTTTTTTTTTTTGCTATTGAGTTGTTTGAACCCCTTATGTATTCTGATTATTAATCCCTTGTCAGATAAAGAGTTGGCAAATATTGTCTCCCATCCTGTGTGTTGTCTATTCATTTTGTTGATTGTTTCCTTTGCTGTGCAGAAACTGTTTAGCTTGATATAATCCCAATTGTCTATTTTTGTTGTGGTTGTCTGTACTTTTGAGATCTTACACAAGAAATCTTTGTCCAGACCAAAGTTTTCTTCTAGAAGTTTTATAGTTTCAGTTCTTAGATTCAAGGCTTTAATTCATTTTGATTTGATTTTTGTATATGGTGAGAGATAGGGGTCTAGTTTTAGTATTTCTATAGCTTAAGTTTTTAATAAAAATTATTAAAATTTTTATTGATTGAAATATAATTTAAAAGGGAACTTTGTTAAGCATAAATTCACATAGAAATGTACATGAATCATTAAGAATACAACCAAATACATTTTTACAGAGTTAATATATCTTTGTAAACAACACCTGAATCAATGAATAAAACAATATCAACATCCCAGAAGCCCTTCTCATGTCCTTTTACCAGTCACTAAAATATAAATTTCAAACTACAAACATATGGATTATTAGGTTAAAATGTGAATTTTAAGTTGTAAGGACTGAAAAATAAATTTACTACTAAACCCTATGTCTTAGTCTGCTCTGGATGCCATAACAAAACACCACAGATTGTGTGGCTTAAACAACAGACATTTCTTTCTCACAATTCTGGAGACTGGGAAGTCCAAGATCAAGGTGCCAGCAAGATAGGTTTCATTCTGTTGACTCTTCTCTTGACTTGTAGGAGGCTGCTGTCTTGCTGTGTGCTAGCATGACCTCTTCTCTGCGCATGCACCTGGGGCAGGGACGTCTAGCTCTCTGGTATTTCTTATTGTAAAGCCACTAATCCCATTATGAGAGCCTCACACTCATGACCTCATGTAAGCCTAATTACCTCCCAAAGACCCCATCCCCGAATTCCATAACATTGGGGAGTAGGGCTTTGACGTATGAATGTTGGGTGGACATAAACATTCAATTCAAAACACCCTATCAGAGGAATACTTACAGTTGAAGATTACAAGAAATAATGGAAATTAGAAATTAGTTTTCCATACCTACTTACTTACGACCTAACCATCTATGATAAACTTAGTAAGAATAAACTTGTGCCATTGAGGCAGAAAATATGAAAAATTTACTATTTATTTGAAGTATTTATTTTTGTCTATAAGCAAATAGAAAGAGCTCCTACCCCTACCCACCAAAACGCATAAAACTAAAACAACCTTTTAGAAATGATTATGGTATTTAAATTAATTCAATTTTAATTTTTGAAAATTAAATATTAAATTTTAAAATCAGGATGAGACTTGATATTAAAAGGTGGTGTAAGAGAAGAGAATTCAATAGTTTCCCAAATAATATATACTAAAATCTTAAGAATTTTAATCTAGAGTCCTCTGTTGGAGGAAAACAAATAGTTTCCTCTCATTTTGAAACTATAAATAAATATAAAGGGAAATCCAGAGCTGTATGAAAAAAAGCTATGTTTAAATAGTTGTGGAAAGTCCAGAAATACCACTGAGGAAAGGCATTCAATAAAGGTCAGTGTATAAGAATCTAGTGCAAAGTTTTACTTTCTTTTTTCAAACAAAATTCTTCATTGTTATTATTAAAATAGTATATGGCTAAGGTTATATAATAAATATCTGTAAAAGTTTAACTACAATGATGTTTATTGCAACATTATTTACAATAGTGAGAAACTTTGAACAAGATTAAATATCAAACACTAATGGAAACAGTGAAATAAATTATAGTATATTCTTTAGACATTGGCATAACATCTAAAAACATTTACAGAGACATTTATACAATGTTCTTCAGAAACAATGCATTTGGATAATGTTAAAATGTAGCATTAGGTACAAAAAGCTGGATACAAAACTTCTCAAAAAGTGTGATCTCAATTTTGTAATGAGACTGAATTACTTATACAGGTGATCTATAAGTATTTCTTTTTTTTCTTTTGGAGACAATTTCTCATGCTGTCACCTGGGCTAGAGTGCAGTGGCGTCATCATAGCTCACTGCAACCTTAAATTCCTGGGCTCAAGCAATCTTCTTGCCTTGGCTTCCCCAGTAGCTGGGACTATAGGCACATACCACTATGCCCGGCTTTTTTTTTTTTTTTTAACTTTTTATAGAGATGGATAGTGAGTGAAATACATCAAAATGAGATCATCTGATTTTTTCTTTTTTATACTTTTCTTTCCAAATTATCTGTACTAAGTACATATTACTATTATTTGTTAACATTTTTTAATATAAAAATAATACCTGAACTCATATTCTGTATACAATTTTGAATACTGATTTTCTCTCTTAAAATTATGTATTAGTCTGGGTTCTCCAGAGAAACAGGAACAATGTATATTTACTACAAGGAATTTGCTTATGTGATTATGAGGGCTGAGAAATCCATGATCTGCACTTG